>OY755252.1:61483031-61743570 GCA_963576725.1 Azorinus chamasolen
CCACACACAACACGCAACGATTACCCAAACACCGGTAGAAGTAAGTGAGATACACACTCACACAGATGCAGACACAAACACATACGCGCATAAACACACGGCACGCTCGCCGGTACGCAGACCCACACATACATCGACACGCACGTATGCATGCACGCACGAAAGCACGCACACGAGAGAGAGAGTGTGTGTGTGTGTGTGTGTGTCTGTGTGTGTGTGTGTGTGTGAGAGAGAGAGAGAGAGAGAGAGAGAGAGAGAGAGAGAGAGAGAGAGAGAGAGAGAAATCTCAACCACCAAGAAACGCATAAGTAGAAAGACACAAAGGCACAAGACAATCATAAAAAGTTAGAGTGACAAACAGAGAACCGTCTTGGAATGGTCAGTGGCAAAACCAGCATTGGTCTAGGGGCGTCCAGCACATCATTTATTCCATCCCCGACCTAAACGACAATCAGTGTAAATAGACGTATCCTCTCTTCGACTAACCTACAACAATCGCGATGGCAAATACAGTGGAAAATTGCATGTAAAAACGAAAACCTATTTTCAAAGTGAATCAAATCGCAATCAGAGTAACTGTAAAACAGTAATAAATAGTACGTCAAAACAATGGCCCGACGTCCTCCTTCTATTTCCAGATTTAGAGGGCGACTTCATAGAGTAGTAAGGCTTTCCTGTCGGCGTATGAGGGGAATGTGATCGTCAACTGTAAATCTAATTACGTTAGTATCACCCTGTTCATTCGACATTCAACAATAGCTGTCTAAGTACGTTAATACATCCTGCTCATTCGACACTAAACAATAGCTGTCTAGTTACGTTAGCCACCTGTTCGTACGACATTCAACAATGCCTATCTAGTAACGTTAGCGCCCCCTGTTTATACGACATTCAATTATACCTGTCTTATTATTTTAGACCCCCTGTTCATACGACATTCATACTTTTTTTTAATCCTTTCACTGTTCTATGTTTGTTCAAAATTTCGATAACTACTGAATATTCATGGGAAAAATAGTTGTAATGAAGTATGGAAGGTGGGACATTGTAGCCATGTTTTAGAAAGTAAAGGAACATATCTATCACATTTCATTAGCAAACAGTGCAAACCCTGATCAGAAGGTTCTTATATGATCGTCTGATCTGGGTCTTCTCTGTTTGAAAATGCGCGAAAAGGCATTTACATGAAGGAAACTGCTAACCCAACGTTTGTTTGCGGGAAATAAGAAATACAGCGACCAACAAAAAGGTGTAAACATCTTGGTGGTAGAGGCAAGTGGTATCTCAACCCTATCCTCAATAAACACGCGTTTCTATGCCTCTGTAAAAGTCACCTGTTGAAACCATTGTGATAAATAGAGCAATTACTCCTAAAGGAACAAATGCTCTATTTATTTATCACAATGGTTTCAAACTATAAATTTCTAACATTTTCCTTTTCTCTAGTTAATGCTCCTTTTCGGGAGATTTATTCAAAGAGATTGGGTCGAAAAATAGCCTATGAGGGAATGGGTTAATATAGGACGAAAGTTATACAGAAACATACATGCTTATAAAGACTTCCGTGTGTATTCAGCCGGCGCATTAGAGGGACTCTAGTGTATCTAGAAAACTATAAATAGTTCATGACTTGATCCTTCGGGATCATTCATTTCAGTGATTTAACTTTTAAAAAATG
This sequence comes from Azorinus chamasolen, assembly GCA_963576725.1. Classification (NCBI taxonomy): domain Eukaryota; kingdom Metazoa; phylum Mollusca; class Bivalvia; order Cardiida; family Solecurtidae; genus Azorinus; species Azorinus chamasolen. The sequence continues at coordinate 61,484,710 of OY755252.1, forward strand.
AATACCGCTGAAACCGGTGAAAGGGGATTTGATCATTGTTGCACTTTAACCATTCGCTTGCTATTCACGTCAATATACCTACCTGTAAATAATGAAGACCCAGATGAGACATGCAGGAACTGTCTCATCAGGGTCTGCACTATTTACAAGTTGATTGTGCAACCAATGCACTCCACAGCAGTGATTACACAGCGAAATACTTGTACACAGTGAAAATATATGTAATTATACAACAGGGCATGGGTAATGAAGGAGAAATGTATTTTAAAATTCAACAAGAGAAGGTTTAAATTACTGGCCATGAACAGACTCAATACAACCGAGTCTGCAGTCCGCATTGCTGTTTTTGCTTTTGCGAAAGATTATCAGGATTTTTTTACCACAGTATCGATATCGGGTCTACTCTGTTCAGTAAAAGACAAGAAACAGAATCCGATACAACAACTATAATGATATTGTGTTTGACTGTTTCAATCGGGGGGGGGGGGGGTATTTATCTTATACAGTATTTTGTCATATAGCGATATCGAGGAAGTCCTCGGATACTTTCAGTGCATGAAACAAATTGTATGGTATAGAGCAGAGAACACCCGGGTAAAACCACCGACCAATCGCAGGCCAGTGTAAGAGAAATACCGACCAATCGCAGGCCAGTGTAAGAGAAACACCGACCAATCGCAGGCCAGTGTAAGAGAAATACAGGCATTGAATGCACACCTGCTTCATTTAACAATTCGGGCCTTCCATGAGCAGATATAAAATACTTTTGTCAAGAAAATAAAAATCGTGTTCGATTTCTGTCTTATTCATCATTTGAATGTAGGAGTAGACACATGTACTCTACTTAGCATGTTATTCAAATGGGTAATTCATGGGTGGAAAAGAGTAACTCAGCTTCTAATCAAGGCTAACTCTTAACCCATTACGTCATAGGTTATTTTTAGATACAACCTCTTTGAATAAATCTACCGAAAAGGAGCTTTAACTAGGGAAAAGGAAACTTTTAGAATTTTGTAGTTTGAAACCATTGTGATAAATAGAGCATTTGCTCCTATAGGAGCAAATGCTCTATTTATCACAATGGTTTCACAAAGTGATATTTACAGAATCGTCAAAAGTCGTCAATATGAGGGAATGGGTCAAACGTACAAATATGAGTCATGCAGCAAACACCACATCAACACACAGCAGCCCGAACAGCACCACTACAAAAAGAACAGCAAATGTACATGCTTATTAAAAGAAAGAGACGCATAAAGACATAACACAAACAATAGGGGCAAGATGGAAGTAAGTCACCGGGGGTTTAAACCGGTTTAGGGGCGCCCAACATTACACTTATTCCAACCCCATCATAAACGAAAAAAACCAGTGTAAATAGAGATATCCCCTCGCCGACTAATCTGAAACAACTGCGATGGATAACTCTTAAAAATGATTGGAATAGACACTTTATCTGACCTCATTTTAGCTCCACTTTTTCAAAAAGTGGAGCTATTGTCATGACCCTCTTGTCGGCGTCGGCGTCGGCGTTGGTGAACCTTTTTGTTAAGGTCCTTTTCTCAGAAACCATCAAATATATTGGGTTCATATTTGGTATGTATGTTAACTATCGCAAGGGAAACACATTTTATAAGGGTAGGTAACCCTAAAATTAATTTTGCCATAGTTATGTCCCTTTTTCGACTTAGAATTTTCATTGTTGGTTAAGTTTTATGTTAAGGTCAATGTCTCAGAAACTTTGGTATACATGTTAACTATTACAAGGGGGGCCCATTTCAGAAGGGCAGATAACACTAAAATTAATTTTGCTGTTGTTATCTCCCCTTTCTGACTTAGACTTCCACTACACTATCCAGCACTTAAGAAAGCGGAGCGCGCTGTCTGCGGACAACTCTTGTTATATCATCACTTCACTCACTTAGTCGGTCTTTGCTGATTCATGACACACCTTTTTTCACCTTGTCCTTTATTCCACTGCTCTCTGGGATGTTGCAAATCTCAAATTTATACACTCATTGATATATTGAGAAGGGCTAAGACCTCAATTAAACACCAAAAGTGTAGTTAATATTTCACTCACAGTGGTATAAGTAAACGATTTGTCGATTTCGGAAACCATACATGGTAGACATATTAATCAGTATCAAATGAAACAAGTGCTAGAGAATACCAGCTCTATTGGTCAGATAAAAGGCTTTACCATCTCCCTGTTCTCTGTTTATTCAAAGTTTCGATACCTACCGAATATTCATGGACAAAATAGTTATAATGAAATATGGGAGGTGGAAAATTGTAGTCATTTTAGAAATTATAGAAGCAGATCTTTCAATTTCCCTAAGCAAACAGAACAGACCATGGTCAGACGACTCATACTTGGGTCTATTATTTTTATAAATGCGTGAAATATGAAGGACTGAGATAACACATACTCTAAACATTAGAAATGTCTCATTATTATGTATACATTTGATGTGTTAATGGGACTCTGTCATTTTTCAGACTAGCCAAATTGGAACTTTTCCAAACTGTCAAAAAGTCGCTTTGCCTGTTTTTAGTTTTTCATGTCTTTGACAATTCACTGACGGTTTTAACAAGCGGCAAGACGCAATGTTTCACATTTGATGGCGGTCTTTTCTTACAATCGGAACGATGTACAGAATAGCAATATTGTCACTATTGGCTTTTCTTCTTCGAGAACCATTTCGTATCAGATGTGAAACATGGACGAAATACAGAGTTATAGATGGTTACAAAGACAGTTGTTCCGCCACGTCTGGGGAATATGAGATGTTCGCTCACAACATCCTGAGTTGTTTGATAAAATGTTCCTCGACGAGGTGTAGTGCATCAATGTACAACAATAAAACCAAAGTTTGCATCAATATGAGAAACAAGTACTGCTTAAAAGAGGCGACTGGAAGACTTTATTACATGAACGATAAAATAATAGAAGGTAAATTTGAACGTGCGTATTTCACATCCATCAAAAATATTCTGAAATAATATCATTGAAGAATTATATCATTGTACGACTATTGACTATTGATCTACATAAGAAATGTTGAAATTACTTCTGCTTCTAATGTTACAAGAGTTTCCCCTATTGTTTGTTTGTTATGTATGTACGTCTCTTTGTGTCTTTTATATACATGTACATTTGCTGTTTGTCGTCGTGGTGCTGTTTGGGCGGTTGTGTGTTTTGTAAGCGGTGATTCCTGCATGACTCATACATGTACTTTTACTGTTAACTATAATCCTGTCATAACGTTTGATGCCTATTCAAACTCTGGTCTGTTTACTGGGCCAGTTGATGTTAGCCCATTTGTTCACACGATCCCATATATCGAACATAGGCAAACAGTGTAGACTCTGATCAGACGCCGCATAATGCGGCATCTGATCAGAGCCTACACTGTTTGCTGATAGGAATTTCAATATAAAACAAAATGAAATTGAAAATATAGTCAAGGACCCCGTAGATAAAAAATGGACTAATCCAACATATAATCATGGAAGAATCCACTGGGTGCAATTGGGTTAATGGTTTGTATCAGTAAGTAAGTATTTGCTGTGCTCCCTAAACTTGAAAATAGAAAGTCGTTTGAATAGGTTTAACGTATATAATATGGAAACTTGTGTTGCTGTTGCAATATCGTAACTATGTCATTTTCAACTTTCCTGCCTGACCTCTATTCTATTCTAAACAGTGCGAAATGTTTCTGTATTCCACAGAGTCCTGTCCATTTGAGTGGATGTTTCTGCACCGCTCTTGCTACATGATACTTTCAGCTAGTAATCAGGACGGGCTTCTGGTTTTGACCTTTTTATAGCCTTAATGACTTTCCTTATTGTGTAGTTTAACCCTTTCGGCACCAACTTTCTAATTTTGGTCTGCAATCCAAATTTGTTAAATCATTCAGTAAAAAAAGGAAATGAGATATGTAAATGCAAATTACAAAGGAATAAAGCACAAATATAGAAATAGAGATTGAGACAAATAGTGAAGTTCCTGATTAGACGCCGCCTTGAAAAGGCGGCATCTGATCTGGGAATGCACTATTTGTCGTGGTGCATTTATGCGACTGTGTCGGTGATAGGGTTAGTAACATACGTATATCTTATAACCGGTATCAAACACTGTTTCTATACGGTGATATAATTAGCACGATCAACATTATATCTGCTTTTGTTCAATTTCATTTGCGAATATTTAACTCTTTCGCTGCGAATATATCTCATATGTGATCACTAAACAAACCGTTTTATTATATGGTAAATGTTTTCAAAGTTTGGCAACGAAATAATTCAATCGTTTCTCTTTATACGCAATTTTAAACACCTTATCAGCACATCTTTCAGTCGTATGTTTTGCAAAAGATTAAAACACACTCACACACTCTCTCACTCTCTCTCTCACACACACACACACGCACGCACGCACGCATGCATAGTATTTTAATATTGTTTTTCTTTTTGTTTGATTTAAGCATTACTATTCATTAATATGCTAATGAACTGATTAACAACATGCTATTCTAAATCAAAGACCATTGTATGTCTTATATATTTGGTAACCGATTGATAATGTTAGCTAACCAGCTGCCCAAGGCCCTGTGATACAACGTTATTACATTCTCTATGCGTTAACGCTGTCTGGATGTACACTTACTATAAAAATTATATAACTTAATAAAATGCAGATAACCCATAGAGACACGTTTTTACATAGTATCAGCTAGATTTCTCTCAATGAGGTGGTTTTATGTATAAGAACATATATCTATGCATTTGGAGCATCACAGATGATTTCAGATCTAGTTTTCACCATTTTCCTGTCTTTTTCTCTCATTTTTTTGTGGGGGGGGGTTCTCATTAATATTAATTAATATGCTAATGAACTTATTAACAACATGACATTCTGAATAAAAGACCTGTGTATTAATGTTTTGTTTGGTAACAAGTTGACACTGTTAGCTACCACCTCTCGAAGGCCTTGAGAAATAATGTTATCTTCTCTATGCGCTGACGCTGTCCGGACGTACATCTGATATGGATACTCAAAAACTGAATAAAAATGCAAATAAGCCATAGAGACACCATTTTCTTTTATATAATACTTTCATTGAGGATGTGGTATGTATAAGAACATATTTGGACGTATTTGGAGCATTGCAGGTGATTCCGGATCTAGTTTTCAACATATTCTAGTCTGTTGTCCTTCATTTTTCGGTTTTCTAATTAATATTCATGATTACGCCGACGGACGACGGACAACGGGTGATCACAAAAGCTCACCCTGAGCACAAATATATTTAACAAAATCATATTCTTAATTAAGGACCAATGTCTTATCTTTAGTTTGGCACCACTTTCAAACTGTTAGTTCCCAAAATAGCATAGATATACAACATTTTAGTCTTTATCCACCGTCGTTGTCCAGACCACTGGTTGCCATGGAAACGGTAGAAATACCCATAGCAGGAATGAGTTTTTCATGGGTACAATTTTGATTTGCATTCAGCAGACTGTACTAAACACCCTGGTACCCATGAAAAAAGTCAGACGGAGTGCACGGTAACCCTATCTGGCCCCGGGGTATTTCGTGGACAATGACCAAAATGTGATAATCTTTGCTAACCGTCTGAATCCGAATAACGATATGTGCAATAAAAATGTTTTGCTACCGTTATTATGATTATAAAAGATAAACTGATTAAATTAATAGAAAAAACTCTGCTGAAAAAGATAAAATCTTCATTGATTGTAATGTTCAACGCTCATTCTTTTCGAGCTTTAGGAAATTTTGTTTTTAAGTTATTACACGTGCCATATTTGTTTCACGCTTTCTTACATGAATATTTATGCAGTAATAGTAAATAGATAACAAGACCAAAACAATCATTATACAACATCATTGTCTAGAAGGATCGGAATGCTACTGATGCCGAAATCACTGTCCCATTGAGTGAGAAGTATTGCTTTCAGTGTTGTTTCTCCTTTTACATCGATATTGTATATACGCATTGCTGCACAGATAAGAATATTGTTGAACTCTAATTTGATCGCTACTGAACTTTTTTTTTTTGTTACTATTCAAACATTGGCAATTTTCCTTTTCAGAGGACTTGTAAAGTCTTCTCTAAAAAGGCCCATTTCGCCGACGTAAAAACAAAAGATGAAATGGAGGCCTTAAAAACATGGTTCTTAGAAATAAAACTGAGGACTGGAAGGTCACGGGGTGAGTACTAGTATGCATACAGCATAAGTAGATAATTGCAATTGTTATTTCGACGGCTAGCCGATTTTTTGTTTGAATATACAGTGAACCCTCATAACAACTGAGGTGTTTGTTTACAGACATTATGCTGGTATAACGAAGTTGCCGTTATAACGAGTTTAAATATGAAATTAACCATTTGGCCAGTTTTAAAATAGTACCAACAGGTGATCGCTAAATGCAGAACACATATTGTCCCTGAGGGAGCTTTTTGCACTTCTTGTGTTCTGCATTAAGCAATCACCTGTGTTATTGGCATTGCACCTATTTATTCAGTGGCTGTTTCAATGAGTTAACGGTAATTTTGTTTCAATGCATATTGCCGGTAAAACGAGGGTGCAATTGCGACGAATGCCGGTATAACGAGAGTTCACTGTAATTGTATACAAGGAGCCCCTCTAAACCTGACAATCAAATTAGTATTGATGTCGATCTGTAATAAGGATATTTAATCGATCTTATCTTAAGGTGATCATTTCTGATATTGCTCAACAAACGCATTGTTATATTACAAAACCATGGCTGCCAAGCTATAAACTGTTGTAATACAATTAGGTAAATGCCAGTTTAACTGCAATAAATCGCATGGCGCATTTACTTTTTATGACTGGTATACAATTCTTACTGTATTGTTTAAAGGGCATTTCATAAATTATGATTATGAAATATAGTGAGAATGTCGTTTGTTGGTCTATGTATTGAGTAAAACAATGCGAATAATGTTTTCTTAACCTTTAGCCTGCTATGGGTGGATGCGTGAATACCGATACAAACAGTTTGGTTGCATATGAGACGCCGAGTAACTCGGCGTCTCATCAGGATCCAAACTGTTTGATAACCTGATTGCATATTGGTAGACAAATTGATTATAGCTTGAATTTTGAAAATGTAGTAGGTGAACAATTCTGTAAAAATAATGTGCCGAGCAGGCTAAAGTTTAAAGAATAAGCCAGCGTTCATGTAAATTGTTTTGTTCACAAATCAGTGAATTAAATACAGTTGAACTTTGATATATCGAACTCGGATAACTTCTATTTTACTCGAACTAAAAAGTTCGATCCTTCCTAAATTTACAATACAGAATTGCTCTTTAATGTATTACTATGGATATCTAAAAACACCTGTGACAACTTAACGTATAAAGTAATGCTGAAGGCTCTTGTCAACTCGAGAAATTGTCCAGATTTGAAATCCTATAACTCAAACTTGATAGCTTTATTGACTATTTGTAAAGCTAGGGTGACTTTGAGAGAAGTGTGAGGTTAGGACGTCCATAAACCGGTTTAAACCCCCAGTGGTGTTTTTGCTACAGACCGTGCCAAGGCGGTACTCTGTTTGTCATCCTTCCTTTTGTTTGCCTTACGTCTTTGTGCTTGTGATTTTGTTCATGTGTGGAGTGTTTGTCTCTAGTTCTTGTGTGTCTGTTGGGGTTTTCTGTGTTCATCTCGTGTGTGTGCGTGCGTTTGGGTGTATGGTTGTGTGTGTATGTCATGCTATCTATCGGTGTGTTGGTGGTGTTTGCGTATTGTATGTGGCTTTGCCTGCTCGACCTTAAAATTGATAATATTATGATCTCTTCTAAAATATATGACAAAAGAGATGATTTTGATTTTAATATTGTTAATTTTCCTCATCTTGACGGGGATGTTCCCCGTGCTCCTTCTTATTCGTTTTGCTAGAGCTTGTTCATCTATTGACGATTTTAACAGTCGAAATCTCATTTTAACTGAAAAACTGCTTAAGCAAGGATATAGATACCATAAACTAAGAAAAACTTTTTCTAAATTTTACTGTCGAAATCTCTCGCTTATTGGCAAGTACCAATATAATCTCAAGGAGCTTCTGCGACACGGTGTTTCACATCCTGAATTTTATGGTGATGTGATTTACAAACTTCGTAAAATTATTGGAGATACCCATTTTCTCACTTTGTTCATCAAATATGTTAAAACATTCATTAAAAAGGGATATGATCCTGTAGTACTACAACACACTGCATGTTTGGTTGTCAACCCTTTTACAGTTGGCAATCACGCTGGCCTCTTTGCATGCACGCTAACAAGAAAGGTTTAGTACTCTATGAAGGCGACCTCTTAAATCCAGAAATGGAAGGAGAACGTCGGATATCTGTACTATTTCGTTTTTGTCGTACCTTTTATTACTTTTCTACAGTTACTCTGTTTGCAGCTCAATCATTGAGTACATTAGCGATAGGTGGATACAGTTTGTTCACTTAAATGTTTTCGTTATACATGCACTTTACCACTGTATTTGCCATCGCGGTTGTTGTAGATTAGTCGGAGAGGGGATAGGTTTATTTACACTGTTTGTCATTTAGGGTGGGGATGGAATAAGTGTGAGGTTGGGCGCCCATAAACCGGTTTAACCCCCCAGTGACTTTTGTCACTCACCGTTCCAAGGCGGTGCTTCCATCTTCCCCCTATTGTGTGTTTGTTTTGTCTTTGTTCGTCTCTTGTTGTTTTTATCGTTATGTACATTTGCTGTTTCCTTGTGTTGCTGTTCGGGCGACTGTTTGTTCTGTATGTGGTGTTTCCTGCATGACTCATTTTTGTACTTTTACTACTTTTCCATTGATATCTTGAACTAATTTGTATGTTCCCCTGAAGATCGAGATATAGAAGCTCAACTGTAAATACATGTTCTTAAATTCGTTACAATATAAGACATATCTTAAATTTTGCTTTCAATATCGATGATGAAATAATGCTCATAGAGCAGCCCGCTGAAAAGGGATGTGTACTGTTTGTCATTCAAAACAAACTAGCAAGTTTAAGCCTTTCATTCTGAGTGTTAAATAAGTACAGTTAAACTTCGATATCTGGAACTTCAAAGGACTATACAAATTAGTTCGAGATAAGAAAGATTCAAGTCATCCGTTTTCTAATCTGACCAATATCTTAGATTCAAAGCTTACGGCAAGTCGAAAGTAATGCTAAATACTCATGTAGGAGCTTTCAGTATTACTTTCGACCTGCATTAAGCTGTCACATGTGTTTCTATATATGTGTAGTGATACATTTATGAACAATTCTGTATTGTTTATCAGGAAGGACCAAACCCTTAGTTATGTCGAATTTCGAGTTATCCATTCCATTGTGATAATTCAGCGTTCACGGGGCTAGTATGTTACCATTTGAATACTTATTATGTATGACTTGGGTTATGCTAACAGTGATATTCCATATCAGAGGGTTATGACGTGTTTGCCATTCAAAACCAACTAGCAAGATTAAGCCCGACACGTTTAAGTATCATACTGAGTGAGCGCTATATTTAACCTTAACCCTGCTTCTGGCGGATGAGTGAAAACCTGTGCAAACAGTTTGGATCCAGATGAGACGCAGAGTAACTCGGTGTCTCATCAGGATCCAAACTGTTTGACACCATGATTGCATTTTGGTAGACAAATTGATAATAGCTTGAATTTTGAAAATGTAGTAGGTAAAACAATCTGTAAAAACAATTTGCGCAGCAGGTTAAGGTTAAAAACACGGACGCTGAAAAAACAATCTTGAAAGGGTAAGGGAGTACCTTCCATTCAATGTATATGCTTAAGATGCAACTCAGGATCAGTACTATGAACATGTGAAAGAAATGTTTTATTTTGATAGATATGTGGTTTGGCGCTACAAATAATGGCAGCGGATGGGTATGGAGCGACGAGACACCAGTGAATAGTTGGATCTTGGCAAACGATAGGCCAGTCCATAGTATTGGCGACTATTGCATGCTGTACCAACATTCAGATGTCATTAGGACCGACATACCATGTGATTCTGTACGTGGGGCACTGTGTGAAGTGGACATGTTGTAGACTTTTAACACATTAACAAGCTTAACAATACCAAATGGACATATCGATTACGATAATGTATTGCAAAAAACCTAACATACTCCATCTTGAAACCCTACAACAAGATAACAATGTGCATATCGCAAACCGATGCAAGCCATTTTTACAACGAAAGGAATGGAAAAGAAGAATATATATATAGGTCTTTGATAAGGGACCACATTGGAAATAAAACATGTATTTTCTCTTTATTTGTAATCCTTGATATTGATGTGACTGACATGGTTCATAACACACATATTACACTATTATCATCATGTTTTATATTGTTATAATATTTAAATATGTATGTTAACTATTGTCTTGTTGCTCAATATTAAAATAAATCTATCTATCTATCTATCTATCTATCTATCTATCTATCTATCTATCTAAACCATAATACTCTCGAGAAATGGATTTAACATATACGAACAACTTTTGTAAAGTAGTGCCAACAGTTGCAAATAAGTAACAATCCACATGACTGTACACACTTTTCTTGGCAGAAAAGCCACTCCGAAAATGTATTTTGGAATCCCCTTATCGGTATATTGTTTATTCACTGATATAGAGCGTTCCCAATTGCGCTGCGCGTTTCAAAGCCATGCTCTCCTAAGCATGATTTAAGATATGGGTTTAACCAAAAGTCACAAGGAGAGAGATCAGGGTTATATGGTGGGTGTGGTAAACCTCTATTTGATTCTCCTTGAGGTATTCCTGTACTATGGCTGGACGATGGGCCGATACTATAAATTCTGAAGAGAGGTGATCCCCCGAGAGCAAAAATTGCAACACAAAAAGAGAAAATTGCAGACGACTCGGTTTTATTGAGTCTGTTCATGAACAGTAATTGAAAGTGCAACACTGTGCTCACGCCCCCTAGCACCGGCTTAAGCGGTATTCAATTTTCCGAACAGGAAGTACTGAAATTCATGATCTCGACGGATCAGAAGGTATAACAACACTGAGCGGAGATGTCATGTAGGAGATTGTTGCCGTCCGCCGTTGACCTTGGGCGTTTAATTGTATACTTGTCGAGAACAGCAGAGAGGGCATTGTTTTTGTAATATGTACTATGTTCAGGGACAAGGACTTGAGCCATAACTCCACCAGGGATACATAACCCTCCTGATGCTTATGCTCAGCCGAGGAATAACGGGTCTGTCATCATTTTCAACCACCAACATTTATTATATTCTTTTCTTTAGGCTATAAAAAGATACAAACACGTCTCATCACCTGTTACACGTGTTCTTCGATTTGTCAAGGTCCGTGTTTTGTTATATTTGACGCCCTATCTGCTCGACCTTACATTTATCTGTATTGCTTTCAGATCATCTATATCTTTGTCAGACACAGCAGTCAAAGGACGAGCCTAATATTTGGTGTTGATTGTTCCGTCTTTAAAGAGAAATACCCATCAGGCAATAGTACGCTATGGAAGCACAATATCCTAAAGTTCCAGGTCAACTTTAATTTGTAAAGGGCCAATGCCAACCAGTCTGCATATCTCACAAAACGCTGGTCGGAGCTGGTTCAGCCATTTCTTACCCAGTACTAAATGTATTTCTAAAGCAAATGAAATTCGATTGTGTACGTGGACACCGCATACAACACACACAACCGCCCAAACAGCAACACAACTATAAACAGCGAATGTACATGTATATAAGACACAAAGAGACGCATAAACATAATAAACAAACACTAGGGGTAAGATGGAAGTACCGCCTTGGAACGGTCAGTGACAAATGTCGCAGGGAGGGGGGGGGGGTTAAACCGGTTTAGGGACACTAAATCTCACTTATCCCATCCCCATCCTAAAAGACAGTGTAAATAAACGTATGGCAAATACAGTGGTTAAGTGCATGTAAACCGAAAATATATTTGAAAACATCTAAATCCGCCTATCGCTATCAATGACTGAGCTGCAAACAGAGTAACTGTAGAAAAGTAATTAAGGATACGACACAAACGAGATACAAATATCCGAGGACCTTCCGTTTCCGGATATAAGAGATTGCCAACCGGTTTAGGGGCGTCCAACCTCAAACTTATCAATCCCCATCCTAAAAGACAAACAGTGTAAATAAACGTATCCCCTCTCCGACTAATCTACAACATCCGCGATGGCAAATACATGTAGTGGTAAATTGCACGTAAAACGAAATCAGATTGAAGTGAAATGAACTAGATCCACCAATCGCTAATTAATCTTCAAATAATAAAGTGTACGACAACAACGAATACAAAGATGCGATGTCCTCCTTCCGTTTCCTGATTTAATAGAGTACTAAGCATTTCTTGTCGGCGTACATGAAAAGAGGACAGCGTGATGGGCAGTGGTAAAAGGGCTGACAACCAGACACGCAGTACGTTGTCGTACTATAGAATCATATACCTTTTTAATGAATGTATTAACATATTTGATGAAGACAGTGAGAAAATTGGTATCTCCAATAATTTTACGAAGTTTGTAAATCACATCACCATAAAATTCAGGATATGAAAGATCGTGTCGCAGGAGCACCTTAGGTGAGAGATTAAGTGAGTGATTCCTAAAATAAAATTTAGAGAACTTTTTTCTTAGTGTTTGACATTAATATCCTTGCTTAAGCAGCTTTTCAATTAAAATGATATTTAGACTGTTGAAATCGTAAATAGAAGAAAAACTCCAACAAAATGAATAAGGTATTTTTATTTTTTCATTTTTATCTATAAGAAACCTCTCGATCACATGGCATTTGTAAAAATGGTAAAATTAAACGAAAATCTCGTTTGAAAATGACTATTCTTGATCTACATACTTTACGTCTAAATTCTGAAGGGAGGTGATCCCCCGAGAGCAAAAATTGCAACACAAAAAGAGAAAATTGCAGACTCGGTTTTATTGAGTCTGTTCATGAACAGTAATTGAAAGTGCAACACTGCTCACACCCCCAAGCACCGGCTTAAGCGGTATTCAATTTTCAGAACAAGAAGTACTGAAATTCATGATCTCGAAGGATCAGAAGGTATAACAACACTGAGAATGAAGTACGGGGCGACGTTTGACGGCCGCCACACAAGCACTTAACACCTGCTGTTGTGAAGATTATAAATTCTGATTTGTCTACTTACTACGTGCCAAGGCGGTACTCTCTTAGTCACCCTTCCTTTTGTTTGCCTTGCGTGTTTGTCCTTGTGGTTTTGTTCATGTGTGGAGTGTTTGTCTCTAGTTCTTGTGTGTTTGTTGGTGTTTCCTGTGTTTATCTCGTGTGTGAGTGTGCGTTTGGGTGTGTAAGAAAGAACATCATTCCTGGCATGTAATGCTGAAAAAGCTTTTTTTACTGACGAGCAAATGAAATATTAGAAGTTTGCTCAGAAGTTTGCGAATCACTAAACCTTCTTTTGGATAACATATTTGTACGTTATTGGAATGCTATATACCGTCAGGTAATTGGTATTCATACGGGTACAAGTTGTGCATCACTTGTCGCAGATTTGGTTTTGTACTGCTATGAGAAAATTTCATGTTACGTTTGAATCCACAATCGCAAGAAGATGTTATAAAAGCCTTCAATAAAACTTCTCAATATTTGGATGATATTTTTAAATCAGATAACCCTTTCATTGATGCTCTTATTCCTACAATTTATCCTAAAGAACTCAAATTGAATATTTTAATATTGTAAAATTCCCTCATCTTGACGGAGATGTTCCCCGTGCCCCATCTTACGGGGTTTATATATCTCAAGTTAGTCGTTTTGCTAGAGCTTGTTCATCTATTGACAATTTTAGCAGTCGAAATTTCATTTTAACTGAAACGCTTGTTTACCAAAGTATATAGATACAATAAACTAAGAAACTTCTCAGTGTTGTTATATTTTCTGGTCCTTTGGGTACATTAGTTTTCATGTTATTATTTTTGAAAATTGAATACTGCTTAATCCGGTACTAGGGGGCGTGAGTAGTGTTGCACTTTTAATTACTACTCATGAACAGACTCAATAAAACCGAGTCTGCAATTTTCTTATTTTGCACTTCTACTTTTACTTTCAAATGATCGCCCATTTTCAGAATATATTTCTCTAAATTTTACTATCGAAATATCTCACTTATTGGCAAGTCGAAATCTCTCACTTATTGGCAAGTACCAATATAATCTCAAGGCGCTTCTGCAACACAGTATTGCACACCCTGAATTGTATGGTGATGTGATTTACAAACTGGGTAACATTATTGGACATACTCATTTTCTCATTTTGTTCATCAACTATGTTAAAAAATTCATTAAAAAGGGATATGATCCTATAGTACTACAACATACTGCATGTTTGGTTGTCAACCCTTTTACAGTTGGCAATCACGCTGCTTGTACGCCGACAAGAAAGGTTTAGTACTCTATGAAGGCGACCTCTTAAATCCAGAAACGGAAGGAGAACGTCGGATATCTGTACTATTTCGTTTTTGTCGTACCCTGTATTACTTTTCTACAGTTACTCTGTTTGCAGCTCAATCATTGAGTACACTAGCGATAGGTGGATACAGTTTGTTCACTTAAATGTTTTCATTATACATGCACTTTACCACTGTATTTGCCATCGCGTTTGTTGTAGTTTAGTAGGAGAGGAGATACGTTTATTTATACTGTTTGTCTTTTAGGGTGGGGATGGAATAAGTGTGAGGTTGGGCGCCCATAAACCGGTTTAACCCCCCCCCCCCAGTGACTTTTGTCATTGACCGTTCAAAGGTGGTACTTCAATCTTCCCCTTATTGTATGTTTGTTTTGTCTTTGTGCGTCTCTTGATGTTTTTATAGTTATGTACATTTACTGTTTCCTTGTGTTGCTGTTCGGGCGGCTGTTTGTTCTGTATGTGGTGTTTCCTGCACGAGTCATTTTTGTACATATAAAACCCCGTAAGATTGGGTATGGCGAACATCTCCGTCAAGAAGAGGGATATTTACAGTATCAAAATCAAAATCGTCTCTTTTGGCATAAAATTTAGAAGAAATACTTCCGTTGTCAATTTTAAGGTCTAGATCAAGAAAAGCTGCATAAATGTCGGAAGGGTTAGCTTTATCTAATTTTATTTTTTTTAGAAATTTGTAATACAAAATAATGTACCAATAGTACTGCAAAAAAAATAATGAAGAGTTTATGTTTCTGTAAGCAGGTGGCTGCTTAATCCATGATGAATGTCGTGCAGTGGTGATTTCTGTATGATTTTCACCCTGCATTAAGCTGCAACCTGTTTTGTAGATCTATAATGGTTCGTATTTGAGTGTTCGAATAATCCAGTTATTACTGTAATTATGATAACACATTACCCCTATTGACGCATTTTTGCGCATCTATAAAAATCACATCGAGAAACCATTGTGATTAATAGAGCATTTGCTCCTATAGGAGTAAATTCTCTATTTATCACAATGGTTTCAAACTACAAAATTCTAAAAAAAATCATTTTTTCTAGTTCATCCTCTTTTCGGTAGATTAATTAAAAACGGCTGTGTCTAAAATAGCCTATGAGAGAATGAGATTTCGTATTCTAGGTGAATACGGAATTTAATACGACCTTATACTTTGAAAATTGACAATTATATTAGTGTCTGTCTAATTACCAGAATCAAATAAAGGTACAAAAATGAGTTATGCAGGAAACACCACATACAGAACAAACAGCCACCCGAACAGAAACAAAAGGCCTCTAATACAACCACAAAAAGGGGTTAAAATCTGGGTGGGGAGGCAAGTGGTAGCTTAATATAGGACGACAGTTAAACGGAAAACTACCTGACTATAAAGACACCCGTATATATTCAGTCGTCTCTTTAGAGGGAATTTAGTGTATCTAGAAAACGATAAATAGTTCATACGTGGCCGTTACAAGGCGGTACTTCCATCTTTTCCCTATCGTTTGTTTGTTACGTCTTTGTACGTGTATTTGTGTCTTTTATTTAAATGTACATTTGCTGTTTTTCTTTTTGGTGCTGTTTGGGCGGTTGTGTGTTTACCCGTATAAAGCGCGTTTCATTGCAAATTCTAGCTCATGTACAACTACCAAATTGTCTATACTTTTGACTTCTTGTTTAACGAAGGTAAAAGAACATGTAAAATTCTACTGTGATAAGACTCATGAAAATTCTGGAATAAATCTCTTCTGGTCTATTAAGAACTCTTAAACAAACTTAGGAACAAATGGTATCTTGCATCCACTGTAAGCACGTACGATTTTTCTACTTTATACACAACTCTTCCTCATATTTTAATTAAAGATAAACTGACTAACTTAATCCAGAAAGTATTTGCCTGAGAAAGACATCATTTCTGGCATGTAATGCTGAAAAAGCCTTCTTTACTGACGAGCAAATGAAATATTACACCAATAATCACTAACCTTTTTTTGGATAACATATTTGTACGTTATGGGAATGCTATATACCGTCAGGTAATTGGTATTCCTATGGGTACGAATTGTGCACCACTTGTCGCAGATTTGTTTTTGTACTGCTATTAGAGAGATTTCATGTTACGTTTGAATCCACAATCACAAGAAGATGTTATAAAAGCCTTCAATGAAACTTCACGGTATTTGAATGATATTTTTAACTTAGATAATCCTTTCTTTGATACTCTGATTCCTACAATTTATCCTAAAGAACTCAAATTGAATAAAGCTAACCCGTCCGACAATTATGCAGCTTTTCTTGATCTAGACCTTAAAATTGATAATGGGATTATTTCTTCTAAAATATATGACAAAAGAGATGATTTTGATTTTAATATTGTAAATTTCCCTCATCTTGACGGAGATGTTCCCCGTGTCCCATCTTACGGGGTTTATATATCTCAATTTATTCGTTTTGGTAGAGCTTGTTCATCTATTGACGATTTTAACAGTCGACATTTCATTTTAACTGAAAAGCTGCTTAAGCAAGGATATAGATACCATAAACTAAGAAAACCTTTCTCTAAATTTTACTATCGAAATCTCTCACTTAATGGCAAGTACCAATATAATATCAAGGCACTTCTGTGACACGGTGTTTCACATCCTGAATTTTATGGTGATGTGATTTACAAACTTCGTAAAATTATTGGACATACCCATTTTCTCACTTTGTTTATCAAATATGTTTAAAAATTCATTTAAAGGGGATATGATCCTATAGTACTACAACATACTGCATGTTTGGTTGTCAACCCTTTTACAGTTGGCAATCACGCTGGCCTCTTTGCATGTACGCCGAAAAGAAAAGGGTTAGGACTCTATGAAGGCGACCTCTTAAATCCAGAAACGGAAGGAGGACGTCAGATATTTGTACTATTTTGTTTTTGTCGTACCCTTTATTACTTTTCTACAGTTACTCTGATTGCAGCTCAGTCATTGAGTACACTAGCGATAGGTGGATACAGTTTGTTCACTTAAATGTTTTCGTTATACATGCTCTTTACCTCTGTATTTGCCATCGCGGTTGTTGTAGTTAGTCGGAGAGGGGATACGTTTATTTACACTGTTTGTTTTTAGGGTTGGGATGGAATAAGTGTGAGGTTGGGCGCCCATAAACCGGTTTAACCCGTAGTGACTTTCGTCACTGACCATTCCAAGGCGGTACTTCCATCTTCCCCCTAATTTATGTTTGTTTTGTCTTGGTGTGTCTCTTGGTGTTTTTATAGTTATGTACATTTGCTGTTTCCTTGTGTTGCTGTTCGGGTGGCTGTTTGTTCTGTATGTGGTATTTCCTGCATGACTCATTTTTGTACTTTTTGTATGCGGTGTTTCGTGCATGACTCATACAATAACAGAGGATAAAAATCGGAACTACTCTGTTCATTAATTGAGTTATTTTGATAAAACAGAACGTATCAGACATATCAGTAATAATGATAGTCTGTTTAATAGGGTTTTTATGTCGCTTTAACAGGATTTTAGTCATATAGGGACATCCAGTTAATATACAGACGTCTACATGCATGGAACAAATTGCATTGTATCGAGCGCAGAACATCCGGTAAAAAACACCGACCTATCATAAGACAGTTTGATAAAACACATGCTTTCCGTAACAAGATAAAAGAGTACTTTTATCAAGAAAATAGGTACTGCCTTAGAACGATCAGTGACAGTTTTCATTTGCGGTTTAAACCGGTTTAGAGGCTTTCATGTTTTAAAGCTCACTTCACTCGCTCAGTTTTCCAGTATCTTGGTCGGTGTTAGCTGATTTTATGATAATCTCTTTCCATTGTTTCCTGTCTTCCACTGCTCTCATAGATGTTGCAAAACTCAAACCTGTCCACTTATTTAAAGATTGAGAAGGACTAAAACCACCAAATGTGTGGTGGCAATATTTCACTGACAATGGAATACGTTAACGATTTATCAATTTTGGAAACTAAATATTAATCAGCATCAAATTAAACAAGAGGCTCTATCGGTTAACACATCATCAAAACACACGTTTTACTCTCTCAAATGGAAATGTATTATATATACATTTGACGTGTTAATGGGCCTATATTGAGTTTGTCAATTAACTTCTCAAACTGTCAAAAAGTCGCTTTGCAATATTGAGTATTTCCATATTCTGATATGGTTTGACAGGTCACTGACTGTTTTAACACAGCAGCAAAAACGTAACTTTTCACATTTGATGCTGATGTTTTCTTACAATTGGAACGATGTACAGACTAAAAATATTTTCACTATTAGTGTTTCTTCTTCGAAGACCATATTGCATCAGATGTGAAACTTGGACGAAATACAGAGTTATAGATGGTTACAGAGACAGTTGTTCCGCCACGTCTGGGGAATATGAGATGTTCGCTCACAACGTCCTAAGTTGTTTGATAAAATGTTCCTCGACGAAGTGTTGTACATCAATGTACAACAAGAAAACCAAGGTTTGCATCAATATGAAACATCTGTACTGCTTAAAGGAGACTCCTGGTGGACTTTACTACACGAACGATGAAGTTATTGAAGGTAAAATTGAACGTGCACGTTTCACAACCATCATAGAAATTTCTCAAATATTAATATCATTAAAAAATGTAACAATTACGAGTATTGTTCTACATAAGAAAAGTTTCAAGTACATCTGCTTCTTGTGTCACAAATCTAACTTTTAACTGCCACAACGTTTGATGTCTATTCAAATCCTGATATGCTGTTATTGTTACAATCTAAATACATTTCCTTGATTATACTTTCTGGTCCTTCGGTATCATCAGTTTCGATGTTACTAGTTATGCAAATTGAACACCATTTAAGCCGGCGCTATGGGGCATGAGTAGTGTAGCAGTTTTAATAAGTGCTCATGAACAGACTCAATTAAACCGAGTCTGCCATTTTCTAGTTTTGCATCTATAGCATTTTTGCATTGCTGCTTTTGATTTCAAAGAATCGCCTATTTCTAGAACTTATATATGTATTAGATTTGTGGTTATATATGATAAAACAACTCATACTATAAAATGGCATCGCCTTAACAATCCCCTTCATATAAACGCCTTTTAACGCATTTGCAAACATGGTAGACCCAGATAAGAAGCTCATAGAGGGGCCGTCTGATCAGGGTCCGCTGTTTGCTAATGGGATTTGATAGATATGTTTCTTTACTTTATAAATTGGCTACAATCTTCATCCTTCCATATTTCATTATAACTACACTGTGCATGAAATACGTATTGACATTTTGAATAGACACGGAACAGGGTATCGGGTTTAATTGGAATACAATTACAAAACTCTGTGGTCGTTCATTGTGCACATTAACTCATGGTCTCGTGCTTTCACACAAACAGGGCATATACATACAATGTAGACCTATATTACGCGGGAACTAGAAGGGACCCTCTTATCGATCGAGTTTTGCTGTTTGCAAATGATTTGCTGCACCAATTAGTGGTTAATATACCAGTAAATAATTTGCTTGATGTGCCCCATAAACTTGAAAATAGGTGCCGAAAATCGATTTGAATAAGTATCGTGTATACACTATGGAAACTGGTGTTGCTGTGCAAAGTCGTATGTCATGCTCAAATTTCCTGTCTGACTTTATTTTATTTTATACAGTACAAAATGTTTCTGTATTCCACAGAGTACTGTCCCTTTGGGTGGAAGTTTCTGTATCGGTCTTGCTACATGATACTGAAGTCTGGTAGTCGGGACAAGCTTCTGGTTTGCACCTTTTTATAGCCATATTGGCTTTCCTTATATGTAATTTAATCCTGTATATTTTATAACACGCTTTAAACACGTTTTCTTTACACGTTGATTCAATTTTTACAACATTTTGCAGCGAAAGAATTAAATCGTTTCTCTTTATACCCAATCGTCAACACTTTATCAGCACATCGTTTGATCATGAGTATGTTTTATAAGAAATAAAAAATATATACAAATCAATTAATAACATTTATGTTTTAAAAATGAGATGCTTGACATTACTACTTTTTCATTTTGGTCGTCCACACATTTATTTGATGTACAGGATAGTTATGTATATATGAGGTGTCAAGCACAAGAATATTGACTCAAAACACTCTTCAGCAATTTTGCAATGACCATCGTAACTATTTCATGGACAATGACCAATATTTTATCAACTTTGCTAACTGTCTGAATCCAGATAAGACGACAAAATAACGAGGTGTCTAATCAGAAAAGTGTTTGCTACCGTTAGTATGTTTGATTGAAGCAAAAGAAAAAAAAATCAAAGATAAAAGTTGATATAGCCGGTATATGTTACAAGATAGTACACGATAGAGAAAGAATTATCAAACTATAAACTGTTTAAAATGTTCCTCTCTTTAGCATTTATAAATAATATAGCATGATCTTGCTCAACAAATGTTTTTTAAGTAAGTACAAATCCCTTATTCTTTCACTCCATAAATACGCGTTACCGAGTGAGAAGTGTTGTTTTCATTGTTGTTCCTCCCTTTACTGTACTTCGAGTTATCCCGAAGTTCGGGTTATCCGAGTTTTAGATGTATTCAGTAAACAGTGACAAGTTTCCTTTTCAGATGCATTGTAAAATCTTCTCCGACAAGGCCCATTTCGCAGACGTAAAAACAAAAGTTGAAATGGAGGCCTTGAAACCATGGTTCTTACCAAAACTGACTAGTGGAGGGCTACGTGGTGAGAATACTTTGCAAAAAGAAGATTTTGTAATTTGTATTATAATTTCGACGGAAGGTCTGTCGACGTTTCATTTGAATATAACTGTATCCAGGGAACTCCTTTAACCCTTCTCTTGCTGAATTTTGAAATACATTTCTCCTTCTTTACCCATGCCCTGTTGTATAATTACATATGTCGTCACTGTGTACAAGTATTTCGCTGTGCAATCACTGCTGTGGAGTGCACTAGTTGCACAATCAACTTGTAAATAGTGCAGACCCTGATGAGACAGCTCCTGCAGGAGCTGTCTCATCTGGGTCTTCACTATTTACAGGTAGGTATATTGACGTGAATAGCAAGCGAAGGGTTAATGCCGTTCTGTAAATTGGACCTTTAGTTGATCGTTTCTTTATGTGATCCTATTGCTCAACGTATCTTATTATTTAAACACATGGCTGTCAAGTTATAAACTGTTGTAATGCAATTAGACAAAGCCGGTTTAAACGCAACAGATTGAATGGCGCATTTACTTTATGAGTGATATACAATCATTACTGTATTGTTTAAAATACATTTCATAATTAATCATAATAGTTAGAATGGCGTCCGTTGTACTGAGTAATCTAGTGTGAATAATAGGTTTTCTTAAAGGGTAAGCCAGCGTGCATGTACACTGTTTTGTTCACAAAATGACCGAATAAGGTTAATATATTTCTTAAATTCGTTTCAATATTTGTCTGAGATATCTTAAATTAAATCTTATTTTTAATATCGATGATGAAATAAGGTAATGCATAATCATTCCTTTTATTAACACATAAACCCATTGATCGCTGAGACAAACATGCACTGGCATTTAACAGTATATACACAGATCTGGGTCCATGCTTATAAAACTTTTAGTTGAGTCTGAGTTATTTCTCTCAATTTGACTCAAATCTGACCAATCAAAAGCTTGATAACTCAAATCTGACCAATCAACAGCCCTCTATATAGGGTTTGTACTGTTTGTCATTCTTAACCATCTAGCAAGTTTAAGCCTTTCATCTGGGTCCATGCTTATAAAACTTTTAGTTGAGTCTGAGTACGTTCTCAAGCCTTTGATTGGTCAGATTTGAGCCTCTGGCTCAAATCTGACCAATCAAAAGCTTGAGAACTCAAATCTGACCAATCAAAAGCTTGAGAACGAAACTCAGACTCAACTAAAAGCTTTATAAGCATGGACCCAGAAGTTTACACCATGGTGAAATAAATACATAATTAATAATGTATAGATTATTCCATTCTGAGAATACAGCGTTCAAAGGTTTAAGGTGTAATCCTTAAAATGCGGATTACGTATGAACTTGGTTTTGCAAACAATGTTATCCCATATCAGAAGGTTCTTAGAGGAGCCTTATGATCAGGGTCTGCAGTGTTTGTAATTCAAAATCATCTAGCAAGATTAAGCCTGGCACTTTTTTGTGGACTCTAGAGTTAAACAATGACGGACTATTCCACGCTGACCAATAAGGCTACAGCAATAAGTGTTATAACCTCGGGGCCGGGTTAAGGAGTACCCTTATTCTGGTCGGACTCTTATACATAATCACAAATGGGCTATTCCACACTGAAGAATCAGCGTTTACGTGTCTTAAAATAAATGTAACTCACGATCAGTACTATGAAAATCTGAAATGTCTGTTATATTTTAATAGATATGTGGTTTGGTGCTACCACTAATGGCAGCGGATGGGTATGGAGCGACGGCACACCGGTGGATAATTGGAACTGGGCAAACGATATACCATTCCATACTAATGGCCGTTATTGTATGGTGTTGCAACATTCAGATTTCACTTGGCTTGACATACCATGTTACTCTGTAAGTCGGGCACTGTGTGAAGTGGACATGTTGTAGATTTGCGACACATCATCAAGCTTAACCATATCAATTGACAAATCAATTATGATAATGTATTTCAAAACAACCTAACATACTTTCATTTTAAAACCGTACAGCAAGATAATAACAATGCATCGCAAACCGATGCACGCCATTTTTACAACGAAATGAAGAAACCTGAATGAGTTTGATGAACCATAGTAATAAATTGGGACGAGCCGAAACTCCTTGATCGAGATAGTAACCAGAGATTCAGACATGTACGGGAGGCAATTCAGATACGTCGGAACCAGCCCACTATGAACAGGGATCAGGGGGCCTACCGACTTAGTGGCATTTACACCCTTCGTTCGCCGTTAAGTCCTGCTGCGACAAGGGGAAGAACTTTGTTTTCATGCATCATTCCTGCTAGATGAATCTATTCTCTAAATCACGCTTAGTAGTTGTCAAGTTGTTGAACGGACAATAATTTTAAAATATTTTTAAGTTGAAGTCCACTGTGATCTTAGCCTTTGAGCGACTGACGTCAACATCAATAGGGGTCATCCACTAGCCATGCCCAACCTTCCTACAAAATATGAAGACAGCACACATAATAGTTGTCAAATTACTGAGCGGACAAAGATGTGGCTAACGGACGGACAAGCGCCAAACCATAATATGACCGAAGTTACCTTCATGCGTATAAAAAGGGATATGATCATATATATAATATGTATTAGTATTACAACATACTGCATGTCTGGTTGTCAACACTTTTACAGTTGGCAATCACGCTGCTCTCTTTTTGTAAGCCGACAGGAAATGCTTAGTACTCTATGAATATGCCCTCTTAAATCCAGAAAACAGAAGGAGGACGTTGAATTTTGCACTCTTTTTTGTCGTACCCTTTATTACTTTTCTACAGTTACTATATTTGCAGCTCAATCATTGAGTACACTGGCGTATTGAAATAGGTGAATTCAGTTTGTTTCACTTAAATATGTTTTCGTTTTATGTGCAATTTGCCGCTATATTAGCCATCACGGTTGTTGTAGATTGTTTGGAATGGGGATATGTTTATTTACAAAGTTTGTCTTTAAGGGAGGGGATAGAATAAGACTGGGCGTCCCTAAACCGGTTTAAATTCTGAAGGGTGGTGATCCCCCGAAATCAAAAAATGCAACACAAAAAGAGAAAATTGCAGACTCGGTTTTATTGAGCCTGTTCATGAGCAGTAATTGAAAGTGCAACACTGCTCACGCCCCCTAGCAACGGCTTAAGCGGTATTCAATTTTCAGAACAAGAAGTACTGAAATTCATGATCTCGAAGGATCAGAAGGTATAACAACACTGAGAATGAAGTACGGGTTAACCCTTCCCCACTTACATTTGTCACTGACCGTTCCAATGCGTTATTTCAATCTTGCCCCTAGTGTTTGTTAATTATATCTTTATGCGTTTCCTTTTTCTTTTGATGGGCATGTACACTTGCTCTTCTTTTTGTCGTGGTGCTGTTCGGGCGACTGTGTGTTTTGTATGTGGTGTTTCCTGCATGAACTTGTGCTTTGAATTTGACACAGTTGTATGAACCCTATCGCAAATAACCTTGTTATATCTTTAGATTCCACAATTTGTTTGAAATGCGTTAAAACACGCTCCTATCCTCACTAAACTGTTGTGATTTAGCATATAGTACAGAAAGTATCTTACTCTATTGAAACTTTAACTAGACTATATTATTCATCTTTCTGATTGTACATGTATTTGTTGTTGTCATCAACTGTATCATTCGAAACAACTTCTGTATCAACATAGATAATCTCTACATCTACATCTAATTGTACTTTGGACAAAAGTGCCTTGATTAAAAACGTTACTGTTGTTTATATATATTTGTTATTTTTGCAAAGGATAGACATTAACAGGCTTGACAATAACCTCACCAGTAGTCTGCGCCTGTCATGGTAATGTTTTGATAACTCTAAAATATCATGTATGCAGGACGTCTCTGCCTTGATGATACTTTTTATAGGCCTCATTAAACAGACTTGGCAGTCCTATTATTTTTGTCTATCTGCCCTGCTAGTGAATCAATCGTAAAATACAGAGTCCAGAATTAGCCATCTACAAGCACAAGCTCCATGTAGATACTGCAACCTGCAGGTCGATCCTGAAACTTACAGGTATATTTGACAAACCGCGAAATTGGTGTGAAAACCTTTTGAGTTGCTAAGTGGCTCTATTGCACAATGTCAAGGCATCGCGGATTTTATCTGAAAGCCTGTCTACAGTAACCACCGGAACAAACCACATGCCAGAACTAAGAGGAGACTACAGTAAAACCTCTCTACACCGGACATTCAATTTAGTATAAATATCTTGGAGACGGATAAAGCTTAACCCTTCGCTTGCTATTCACGTCAATATACCTACCTGTAAATAGTGAAGACCCAGATGAGACAGCTCCTGCAGGAGCCGTCTCTTCAGGGTCTGAACTATTTACAAGTTGATTCCACAACAGTGATTGCACAACGAAATACTTGTACACAGTGAATATTTATGTAATTATACAACAGGACATGGGTAAAGAAGGAGAAATGTATTTTATAATTCAGCAAGAGAAGAGTTAATACAGGGTGAAAATCATACAGAAGGCTCCTCTAAGAACATTCTGCATGACATACACCTTTAATTAAGCAGCCACCTGACTAAAAGTGTCTAAATTCTTCTTTACTAGAACTTCGGTTTATTATTTAACACTTTCCTTCATACAAACTTTATAAACAGATTAGACCAAGATCAGGAGCCATTAAATGATGTGCAATTCGTTATGAAACCCGACTCAAAACTGCCTACCAATAAAGAATATAAGTGAGAATTCTACAAACACCGAATTAAAGCAAAGAAGGGTGCTCATGTACACATCACACACCATACGTATATTTCCTATATACCATACGCACACAATCGATAATATAGTTGTGCCGTTACACAAAAACAAGAACATACAAAAGATGTGACGCCACAACTTACGCAAGAGTTTGGTAAGACATAACAACACAAAATGCTTCCTGAAGAGAATAGCACAATACAAATTATATCACTTGGGCTGAGTCTAGAAGTTGAAGGTCACGAAATGCGACACTGAATAGATCACGTAGATCCAGGGATAATGAGCATAAAGACATTCATACATATTCTGGACGATAGTATTTCTTACATTAATATTCAACAGGGGTGGTGTTAATATCTCTGCTTGTACACAAGTTATCAAGACATCCTCTTTATAAGCAACTGTATATTACTACGCCTAAATGAAAAAAGTAGTAAAGTCAAGCAGGAAAAGCCACACACAAAACGCCACCATCACCAAAACACCGACAGAAAGCAATTTATATAGCAATTTATACACATACACACATACAGGAGAAAGTCACATACAAGACGCAATCACCACCAACACATCGATAGACGGCATGTCACACACACACGCACACAACCAAACACACGCAAACACACGAGAAGAACATAGAAAACACCAACAAATATTCAGGCACTAGAGACAAACATGAACAAAACACAAGCACAAAGAAACAAGACAAACAAAAGTAAGGGTGACAAAGAGAGAACCGCCTTGGCACGGTCTGTAGCGAAATCACCACTGGGGGTTTAAACCGATTTACGGACGTCCTTACCTCACACTTATCTCAAAGTCACCCTAGCTAAACAAACATTGTAATAAAGGTATCCCCGCCGGACTTCCCCACAACATAAAATAATGGGGCTACACTATTTGTGTATGTCCAATATATGGGATTATGGTTGTGTATGGATTTACTTGGGTGTAGTCGAACATGTAGAAAGCATTAGTGATAGACATAAGTTCAGCATGTTTTCAAATGGTGAAAACCATAGTAAACCGTGTCCTATGAATACAATTTAAAAGTATGCTGATCGAAGGTATGATGCTCAGTCGCAATGGAAAATACAGTTGCATCGAATCAAGAATTGTGATTCATGTTAAAGATACAGTGGATATGCGATTTGTCAGATAGAGAGAGGAGAGAAAGGACGAAAGAGAAAATGAAAGTATGAACGTGTGCGAGATATATGTATATAAACGAAAGAGTTGAAGCATCTATTCGGTTTAGCAATGGTAAATTACATTTCAGTAATGGTGGTGGTTTTATTTACATAATTTTACTAGTTTCGAACGTATGCATTTTTTTCAAACTGGTGTAGCTCGTATGTGGAGAGAATAGTGTTCTCAGCGAGCACAGTATGAAACATGTTTATCGCAAATTTTCTTATTCGGGGTCATATCCGTTTTCACGATTTGTTTATTAAGCGCATTAAAATTTTAGGAAGAAAGGTTATGATCCTTTTATATTGCGACACACTGCATGTTTGGTTATCGACCCCTTTACAGTCTGTCAGTACGCTTTCCTCTTTGCTTGCACGATGACAGGCCGAGGGTAGTACTCTATGATGGTATACTCTTAAACCCAGAATTGGGATGAGCTTACCAGACTCATGTATTACCTTTTCTCTGCCGTGTCCTTAACGGCTTCCCTGCAGTTGCAGAACACTGAATAGAACTGATCAGATGATGTGAAAACACGTTTATATGAAGGAAATGGCTAAAACATGCCTTAACAGGAAAACCAATAATTTACTAACAGTTACAATGAATACAACCTATTAAGATATTCAAGCAGATTAAGTGTCAACATTAGTGTCCATATGTGCAGTCTCATCAGAATCTAATATGGGCATCAGCACGGGTCAAACAGGTTTTCGTTTGAATAAACATCAATATTGGTGGTCTAAGCAGAACTAAATTATATTCATTTGAATGCACTGTATCAAAAATGTATGGTCAAACGCAATTGTCCAAGAATACACCATTGACGAACCAAATTCCAATCCAAATCATACAACTTACTAGAATTCTGCTCATTTTATTTATTCATTCTGCTCTATGCCTATCACGAACATTCGTATCAAACAGATTTCGAAATGTGTATACATGATGAAATTCATAATGGATTCTGGTGACCTCGCATCATTCATGTACAGCAGGTTTCACATATCATTATTGATATTGTTTACCTACGCTTCCCTCTATGCTTGCGCGATGACAGGCCGAGGGTAGTATTCTATGATGGTATACTCTTAAACTCAGATACGGGATGAGCTTATCAGACTCATGTATTACCTTTTCCCTGTCGTGCCCTCAACAGCTTCCCTGCAGGTGCTCTAACTTCAGCAAAGTCATTGAGTACATATTTGACGGATTATCACAGTTATTATGCTATGCTTTATCCTGTGTTCACCGTCGTCTATGTTGTGGGTAAGTCCGGCGGGGATACCTTTTTTACACTATTTATAAAGCTAGGGTGACTTTGAGAGAAGTATGGGGTTAGTACGTCCGTAAATTGGTTTAAACCCCCAGTGGTATTTTGCTACTGACCGTGCCAAAGCGGTACTCTCTTTGTCACCCTTCCTTTTGTTTGCCTTGCGTCTTCGTGTTTGTGATTTTGTTCATGTATGGAGTGTTTGTCTCTATTTCTTGTGTGTCTGTTGGTGTTTTCTGTGTTCATTTCGTATGTGAGTGTGTGGTTGTGTGGTTGTGTGTGTGTGTCATGCTATCTATCGGTGTTTTGGTGGTGGTTGCATCTTGTATGTGGCTTTGCCTGCTTGACTTTACTACTTTTCCATTAATCCTAAGGTTTGTAGGTTATTAGTGTTGATGGAATTTAATAGACCAATTCCATATTGATATTATCCACAAGAAAAGGGTCGTTGGACTCTAACACACCTAAACTCGAAGTGCATTAGAGATACACACACGCCGATAAATACTTTTCAGTAAGGCATATTGTGATGTCATGTCAGATCTTACGAGTGTGTAAGTTCGTAGCGTGACATCCTGTATTTTGAAATTTCTTGAGTTGAGTTGATTTAATGACGCTGTGATACAGTTTGGCTAATAAACTGTCAATGGTGGACAGGAAAGGGACAGACATATGACGATTGTGCGTGTATGTGTGTGTGAGCGCTCAATTAATCTATATTTCGGGTATTTCTGTATGACATGTCCTGTCTGACCTCTGTTCTAAATTTTTATATTAGATCACGCTCAATTGGTTTTATAAATAGTAGGGAGTATATTTGGATATGTTTTTAACAGTATATTTGGATATGTTGTGAACAGTGCAACAGATATACGTGCGCACTCAAGTACTAATATCGTCATGTCTTCACCAAAACCTGAAATTATGAAGTTATTCTTGAAAATGTTTAATTTACGCATCTGTTCTGAACTTTTATGTAAAACTATTTCGTACAAATGTTATTTTCTAAGCATAGCCCCGCCCCGTTAAGTCTTAACAATTTCCCTGTTCAGTTTTCAAGAAACAATGACGAAATGAATATTTCTTGACTGTTTTACAATGACATATATACAGGCATTGTTTATATTGGTAGAGACCGAAGAGTCATGTGTATTACAATTTCCTAAGCAAAGAGATCAGATCCTGATTAGACGGCTTCTCGAGGGTCTGCTATATTTTCAAATGCGTTAAATGGCGTTTATATGAAGAAGAGTTTTAACCCATCTCTTGCTGAAATTTAAAATGCATTTCTCCTTCTTTACCCATGCCCTGTTGTATAATTACATATATCTTCACTGTGTACAAGTATTTCGCTATGCAATCACTGCTGTGGAGTGCATTGGTTGCACAATCAACTTGTAAATAGTGCAGATCCTGATGAGACAGCTCCTGCAGGAGCTGTCTCATCTGGGTCTTCACTATTTACAGGTAGGCATATTGACGTGAATAGCAAGCGAAGTTTAATATGCGAGTACTGACTATATATTAAGATATTTGGAAACTGTATAGGCCAATATCAAAGGGTTCATTCGGGATCCCTTTAATCAGAATCACACTTGTTTGTGATACAATAAATTTCTTTAGCGATAAACTGTGAGACAACCTTTTGTTAAATTAATATTCAGAAAAGGCGAATACAGTTTATGTTTTCAACAGATTAAAGGAGGATGTCTGATATTTTGAGGACATCGTATCTTTGTACCGTCTCGTTTTTGTCTTACCCTATATTACTTTTCTACAGTTACTCTGTTTGCAGCTCAATCATTGAGTACACTAGCGATAGGTGGGTCAAGTTCGTTTCACTTACATATGTGTTTTTACCACTGTTTGCCTCTGTGCAGATGGAATAAGTGTGACGTGCGGCACCCCTAAACCGGTTTAAACCCCCAGTGACGTTTGTCAATGACCGTTCCAATGCAGTATTTCAATATTCCCCCCATTGTTTGTTGGTTATGTCTGTGTGTGTGTGTGTGTGTGTGTGTGTGTGTGTGTGTGTGTGTGTGTGTGTGTGTGTGTGTGTGTGTGTGTGTGTGTGTGTGTGTGTGTGTGTGTGCGTGCGTGCGTGCGTGCGTGCGTGCGTGCGTGCGTGCGTGCGTGCGTGCGTGCGTGCGTGCGTGCGTGCGTGCGTGCGTGCGCGCGCGCGCGCGCGCGCGCGTGTGTGTGTGTGTGTGTGTGTGTCTTTGTGTCTTTTATATGAATTTACGTTTACTGCTGTTCGTCGTAGTGCTGTTTGGGTGGTTGTGTGTTTTGTATGTGTTGATTCCTGCATGACTCATACATGTACATTTAAAAGGAACTTACTAATCGCTTTATAACTAATTCCGTACCTTCGATGTTTTATTAATTTGAACGAATAAGTGACGGATGGTTTTAATATTGTTCTCTGACAAGGTCTATTTGAACCCCCTATCAGTCTATTAAATATTGAACACATTGTCACAAAAGCACTTTATTGACATTTTTAAACAGAATAACTTCAGATTAACCCTTTCGGCGCCAAATTTCTAATTGTCATTTGCAATCGAAATCTTGTTAAATCATTCTGTAAAATAAGGAATGAGATAAATAAACGCAATTTTCAAAAGAATAAAGCACATATATAGAAATAGAGAATGATTCACAAAGTGAAGTCCCTGATCAGACGCCGCCTTGAAAAGGCGGCGTCTGATCTGGGACTGCACTATTTGTCGTGGTGCATTTATGCGACTTCGGCGGTGAAAGGGTTTAACGAGGGGTAAATCGGGTTCTCATCACCAGTCAATATTAGATTGACAGATTAGACACTTTAGAATCCGACCGCACACATAATTGTCGATTTGTTGATACCAGAAACAAGACAGTTGAAGTCATTAACCTGGATTCATTAACCTGATCACCCTCATCAAAATCAGCTGGGTGTCACTTGTTTCTCAGAAATGAACTATATTTAACCCCTTTCCTTATAAATATATACATTAAGGCATTTGTAAACACAGTGAATGACGCAATTCTGACGGCTCCAATAAGATCCTTCTGATTAGGATCTACTCTGTTTATTTATGGAATATTTTTTCATGATTAAGCTTGAAAGAGTTTTAACCTATGGGCTCATCATGAGCTGAATGTAAAGAGAATATGCGTAATTCATACACAGCCTATCAGTATTTGATCAGCTGAAATATTTTAATACTGTAAAATCCCTCAAAACAGGAAATTTGACAAAGAACAATATAGATATTATTAGGCAGCAGGCTGCTTAATGCATGGTGCAAGTCATGCAGAAAGCTCCTTTGGGAGCAGTCTGCATGGCTTTCAACCTGCATTTAATGCCACCTGTCAAAAAAAACTGACAATGATACTACAGTTGAACTTCGATAACTCGAACTTTAAGGGACCGTACAAATAAGTTCGACATAACAGAAGTTCGAGTCATCCGATTTTTTCTAAATCATTTCGTAAGGTCAGAGATTAATGCAGGCCTAAAGTAATGCTGAAAGCTCCCGTAGGAGCTTTCAGCATTACTTTAGACCTGTATTAAGCTGTCACATGTGTTTCTAGATAGCTGTAGCGATACAATTTAGATCAGTTTTGTATTGTAAGTTTTGAAAGGATTTAATGTTTTGTTCGAGTTATTTCGAAGTTCGAGTTATCCGAGATCGAGATAGAGAAGTTCTTATTGTCGCGCTACAGTGGTTTGGCGTATCTTGATGTTAATAGGGACCGATTATCAGAAACAGTCAGTTACTTACTGAGATCTGATTTGACTATCGTTTACATTACATGACATGCTAAAGTAATTTGCGGTACAACTCCCCATATAAATTCAGTACGGTATCCCGGATCAGGATTGTCCTTCCGTTGCTAGTCGTTTAGATATGTGTCCGAAACATCACATCTACAGTTGTATCGTGTATGAAGATACATGCTTTGAAGTATTAAGTCAAAATAGTTTTATAACTAACTGTCGGTAAAAGTATTTGGATGAATCCATGCAGGAAACACCACATACAAATTACATAGTCATCCGAACAGCACCATAACAAACACGAACAGCAAATGTACATGCCTATGCCTAAAAGAGATGCACAGAGACATAACAACCAGATATTAGTGGAAATACCGCCTTAGAACGGTCAGTGGCAATCGTCGCCGGGAGGTTAAACCGGTTTAAGGGCACCAAACCTCATATTTATTCCACCCTTAAAGAGAGTGTAAATAAACATATCCCCTCTACGACAATGATGATAAGTGACTGATCAAATTAGTATTAACCCTTACCCCGATGGTCCGTGGCCTAGCCCGAGGTTATAAATCATTTTGCTTGAGTCTGAAATCATTCTGAAGCATCTGATTGGTTTGATTCTGAACTTGCTAAGAATCTGACCAATGAGATACTCGATAATGATACCAGACTCAGATTCATACCCAGACTCGCCTTCGAATACAGTTTATATCCAGATGAGACGCAGAATTACTCGGTGTTTCATCAGGATCCAAACTGTTGGATACTCGGTCAACCGTTGTTCAAAAACGTGTTGACAGTTTCATTTGATCTCCTTTTGTTTTCAATAACACTGTTTGTCATGACAGTTGTCCGTTCTGCACTGAACTTCCCATGCCACATACTTGTGATATTATGTCAAAGATCACGAACATTTCGCTTTGTTCGCAGTCATGCAATCTACCACGTCGCTATAAAAGCGCGCTTGTACAGCAAGGCCGTACAAGTGAGGAAAAACCTACACACTGTGACATAATCCTCCAGCAAGTTGACATTCGAGAATGAGAACGTCTGGGAATCAAACTCGGAGCTTATAAAGTTACAGTCCCCCATTGGACGCGGGGTTTTCTTATAAGGAAACATACCCGCTCAGACCCGGGATCGAACCCGGGTAGTTTGGTTCGCAGTCATGCAATCTACAACGTCACCATAAAAGCGCGCGTGTAAAGCAAGGCCGTACAAGTAATGATAAACCTACACACTGTGAGATCCAGGTATGGAACAAATTACACTGTGATTTGTACAGAAGAACACACAAGTAGAATAACAGACCTACCGCAATGTCCTAATATTTCAAAGTAAAACGAAAACGTTCTTAGAGTTAACTATTTTGGCGCCAAATTTAAAAGTGTCGTCTGCAATAATATTTTCATATTAAGTATAATTCTAAACTAAATAATAAACGTATATTAGTAAAACATTTGTTTTTAAAAACCTGTATGCTTGAGCTAAAAATATACAGAAAAGAGTGAAGTCCCAGGACTTTGGACTGCACTGTTTTCAATGGTGCCAACAGGCGACATTGACGCTGAAAGTGTTTAACCAGTAAGTGTCAAACGCAAAATGAAATGGTTGACGTCGAGGTAAATCATTCTGTAAGATAATTAGTATACAGTGCTCCCTCCCTACAACGACCCTCCCAATAACGATTCCCTCCTTACAACAACGCATGTCACTGTTTCCGAAAACACAAGGCTCCAGAAACAACTTTTTTCCATCATATTTTCTTTATGCCTCCATCAAACCCTATGTTGTGACCACTCTTTAGAATCGTCACTTTGTGACGATTCTAAAGAATGGTCACAACATAGGGTTTGATAGAGGCATAAGGATTTTAGTTCTCGAAATAACCTTATCTAGGGATCTGCAAACAGGCTAATTGTGTTTAATTTTCCCTCCCTATAACAACTCCCTCTGAACAACACATACAATCTTCGTATCCCAAAGGGTGTCGTTGTAGAGAGGGAGCACTGTACTGCATTTGTAGCAAAATGTGCAAAATGATGAGAGTTTAGCCAGACATCTTTAATTTTGCTTATGGCAAATTTATTTTCTTCAATGAAGTCAGACCCAGAACACCGTCAAATTAGACCCAGAACACCGTCCAATTAGACATCTACAAAGTGTCACTCTATATATAGACACAAGGTAAGATGCGTTAATTTCAACATTTTCAAGAATATACACCAAACTCAATACTGTGACCACGCTTTAGAAATTTGTTTTTGAGAAAATTCTGAAGCGTGGCCGCTGTATAGGCTTTGGTGACGAAATGGCGCGACTTTAGTATTTTGATACGCATCTTTATTTGTAGCTCTATTAACCCATCACAGCAAAGGCTATTTTTAGATACAAACTCTTTGAATAAATTTACCGAAAATGAGCATTAATTAGAGAAAAGGATTTTTTTTTTATAATGTTGTAGTTTGAAACAATTGTGATAAATAGAGCATTTCTATAGGAGCAAATGCTCTATTTATCACAATGGTTTAACAAAGTGATTTCTACAGAGTCGTCAAAAGTCGTCACTATCAGGGAATGGGTTAAGGCGCATTAAAGAGAAGAGAATATCCGATATGTTTCTTGAAGCAGTGTAATCAAAAAGGATATATTGATTGTCTTTATATTAGAAGATATGGGAAGAATAGCTCGCGTGGGTATTCCTTGAAACCACACCAGATTTTGGTTTTGCGTATTGCCCTGTCTTCATTTTAAACAGAACAGAACATTGTACATATTAAGCAAACAATGCAAATAATATGTAAAATAAATAGAATAGAAGTCTTTACAATAGAATAGAATAGAATAGAGTTTACAATACAAACTGGTTCTAAACAAGTATAACTACAAGTATCTAGAAACACATGTGACACCTTAATGCAGATAGAAAGTAATGCTAGAAGCTTCTACTGAAGCTGTCAGCCTTACTTTAGACCTACAGTGTGTTGTGAACATGATCTTTCCAGATTAGATGTCGGATGACTTCAATTCGGTTATCTCGAAGTAACTTGCTTGGTTCTTTGAAGTTCGAGATATTGAAGTTCAACCGTAGATTACCATCAGGTGTGACGCCAAATAATTCAACAGTGTCCAAATTATCTACAGTAACAATTCGATACTACACATTAGAGGGTTAATACACGTTTTTTCGGGCAATAACATCTGCAGTGTCCCGAGGGACTGTTGTTGGCCCGAGCCCGAAGGGCGAGGGCAACAACATTCCCAAGGGACACTGCAGATGTTATTGCCCGAAAACAAACGTGTATTAACGCTATTCTTGCATAAACCCATTTTCTGCTTTCCTGCATCAATTTATTTCTTCCAAATACAAGCAAAACTATACACTTCTTTGACACTTCCGTTCGTTCGATTTATGCAGTTTCCGGGCCACTCTTTTGTTTTCTTTCTGACGTCACTCCACGAGTGTATCAAATACCGTTTACACAGGATTTCATTCAATATGTCTATCACTAAAAGCAGTTCATTGTCGGTGCCCCTGAAAAACTCGCACCGTTCATCTAGCTTAGGCCAAACGCTATAACGTTGGCGTCCATTGTTTACATTAGGCCCCGAATAGGTATAATTAAAACCGGTCAACAACAGCGCGTGAGCACGAGAATCGCCTTGTTAATACATGGTCTAGCGGGACAACAACAGCACGTTTTATGCAAGAATAATTAGTAATGAAGAATTTATTTCTTTGTAGAAATACGAGACGAAGCTAAAGAGTTGTCACAGCATATGGAAAATACAGAAGAGTTATTCTTGAAAATAATTTAATTAGACATCTTTTCTGGAGCTCTGTCAGCATGTTAAAATTCAAAAGGCATTCACATTTTCATGTATCATTCCTCTCTTTTATGTTTGAAACACAAACTATTTAAACCCAGAATGGCTGAGTTAATGCAGATCCTGATTTTGAACATGAAATGGCCGAGAACGCATAGTCTACATCTACTCTGCTAGCAATGACAGTAACATATTCCTTTAGGCTCAGTTCATTTATTCATACTGACTTCAAACAGTTTTATGTTAACCCTTTCACAGCAAATGTCGCAAAAATGGACACCAACAAATAATGCAGTCCCAGATCAGATTTCTTTTCAAGGCAGCGTCTGATCGGGAACGTCACTTTTTGTTTCAAACTCTATTTCTATACATGTGCTTTTTTCCTTTGAAATAATGAATTTATCTTATTTCCTTATTTAACGAATGATTTAACAAAATTGGTTTGCAGACGACAACTAAAAATTTGGCGCCGAAAGGGCTAAGTGTGCCTTGACTGATCCGTTGCAAACCCCTTGAATCCAGGGTCCATGCTTATAAAACTTTTAGTTGAGTCTGAGTTCGTTCTCAAGTTTTTGATTGGTCAGATTTGAGCCTTTGGCTTGAGAACTTAAATCTGACCAATCAAACGCTTGAGAACGATGACGTCAGAGTCTCACCAGAATCAATTTTTTGACACTATCAATAGTTTTTAAATGTCAGACACGCTGTGAAT
Source organism: Azorinus chamasolen (assembly GCA_963576725.1). Lineage (NCBI taxonomy): Eukaryota > Metazoa > Mollusca > Bivalvia > Cardiida > Solecurtidae > Azorinus > Azorinus chamasolen. The sequence continues at coordinate 61,521,478 of OY755252.1, forward strand.
AGCCTTTTAACCCTTCGCTTGCTGAATTTTAAAATACATTTCCCCTTCTTTACCCATGCCCCGTTGTATAATTACATATATCTTTACTGTGTACAAGTATTTCGCTGTGCAATCACTGCTGTGGAGTGCATTGGCTGCACAATCAACTTGTAAATAGTGCAGACCCTGATGAGACAGCTCAGAAAATCAGTGTGAAAAGTTCAGCTATTAGGGATTAAGAATACATTAGTTTTTTTCTTTTCAGCATGAGACTGGTTCACGTCACACGGCACGTGACTAGTAAGCGTATATAAAACCTGTGTTACCTATTTGTACTTCATTCGTGTTGGTTCACAGTATGTGTACCCTTAGCAAAATGTTGCACATTGTGGATCTAGGGATATTTTTTACATATATAACATTTGTTGCCGCGACTGAAATCAAGTATTTGACATATATAAGACATGGTACCACGAATGTAAGAAATCCATTCGGGTTAAATAGTCTTGTCACTTGCTCTTAAATCGAATGCACCGTGTTATGTGAATATATCAACACATGTGTGGCGTTTAATTTCAACTCGAACGGTTCCTGTGAACTGAGCCAGTCCCGTCCGGATGACCAGTTCAATCGGCAATTATCAGGATGGAACATCTACATTAAACCCAAAGGTATAGTACTGGTGTATCAAAGATTGAAACACGGGCTGTGGTATAGGGATTTCAATCCATAATGCACCATATTTCGCTTGAGTAACAGACACTCGATTCAGACTCAAACTCCATGGGCAACTTTTGTTATTAATAACATTTAGTGTCTGTCTTTATTTTGCTTGTACATGTAGTCCTATTTTATAACTGCCTCGTAATCATGCATTACGAAACGATAACGAATTATGAAAAATATCAGTTTAAGAATGCTTCACCTATTCCCTCAAGCAAACGTCTTTTCACGCATTGGCATAGGGGCCGTCTCATCAATATCTGCTCTGTTTGCTAATGGTCTTTGATATATCTGTTTCTATACTTTCTAAAATAGCTGCAACGTTGCACTTTCCATATTTCAGGATAGTCATTTTGTCCTTGAATATTCAGTAGGTATTTACATTTGAAATAAACATAGAACAGGGTCGTCCTCTCTACAGGAACTCGCGAACGTTTTTTAAAAACCGCACGTGACCTAGCATGCTGTTTATATTTGTTGGACAACTTTTTACATGCTTTACAGTGATCAGAGGTTCAGATGAGATACATAAATTCAAACATTTTCAAGAAATTCTCCTTTATTTTTCCACCAAACCCTATACTTCGAGACACTGCTAAAGAGTAGTCACAGTATAGGGTTTGGTGGAGAAATAACGTGTTTTAGTATTTGCGTACGTACATTTATTTATAGCTCGAAGTGATATTAAATTGAATGAATTCAGATGGTTAAATCATTCTGATACCTCCCAATTACTCCAAAATGAGGTAGTCTCATGTACATTGTTAAATACGTGTCAATACATTCAACCTCAATTTAGCATACAATTTAAAAAGGCTGTTAGAATTAAATCGGCATTGAATCTGATTTCATTAACATTTGAATGTTAAAGTATTTCCTTACTGCATCACAAAAGCCAACTTCAGGCTAGGACTAACAGGCGGACACGGTCATGTGGCACAGGCGCTCGACTACAAGACCAGGGATCCCGTGCTCGATTCCCCGCCGAACCAAGTCCTCCGGATGAGCTTATAAGCCGAGATCAGATGCATCAGTGCTTTACACTGGGCATCTAAAAGAACCAGAGACATTCTGTCGATATTAAGAGTAGGGCATTGCGCTCGGCTTTCTCTGTATCGACTCTCCTCTCTCTGTGGCGTCCAATTAGCCCATAGCGAGTCGAAACGGACGTTAACAAACAAATAATTAAACAAACACTTTTATAGATACTCTCTTTGCAGAAGCGTTAAACTACGTGCTTATTGAGTAAAATGATTAAATTTTGAATAGTTCCAAATCGATCAAACATTTGAGGAAATATTGATCAAGTACGTGTCATGACCCAACCTTTTGAGACATTACTGATTACTTGTCAGATCGCTTTATCTGGACCCAACAAGTCAACAAAGGCTGATGAAGTTGTGGCCAGTGGTATAAGGGTTAAGGAAAACTAAGAAAATATTAATATCAACATGCAATAGCGTAGCTAGCGATATGCACGTACGCACGTGCGTAACATCAATCTGAAAAGTGAAAACAGTTTTATGGCCACAATAGAACAAAATTCGATGGCTAAAGGGGTAGGTATATTCTGAAAATGGGTGATCCCTCGAAAGCAAAAGTAGAAATGCAAAAAGGAAAAATTGCAGACTCGGTTTTATTGAGTCTGTTCATGAGTAGTAATTAAAAGTGCAACACTACTCATGCCCCCTAGCACTGGCTTAAGCAGCATTCAATTTTCAAAACCAATAACATCAAAACTAATGATCCCGAAGGATCAGAAAATATAACAACACTGAGATTGAAGACTTGAATAAAAGTTATGTCTTTCCATGTAAGCTTTAACCAAATCCTTCATATTGAAACCTCTTTACGCTCTCTGTTAAAGTCAATTTTTGAAACCATTGTAAAACATAGAGCAATTGCTCCTATAGGATCCCTATAGTCACGGTGCGAATATTACATTTGGACTCAGCTACGCTCCTGCGTGTTTTGAAAACTTATTTACCTTTAAGTTTCGGTGTTTGCATAAGTTTCACTGTGTTCGTGCTTACAATGCGTTATATACAAATACCCCTTGTTTTTAGGTGACTGCTGGCCAAGCGACGTTGGCGGTAAAGTAATAGACGGGGTGTGCTATTTCTGGGGCACAAATGCAAATGACTGGGTCGCTAGTCGTGATGATTGTAGAGCTCACGGAGCTGAACTGGTCTAAGAAAGAGAACAACATAATCGCAAACATTGGTCCAAACCCTGCATTCTGGATAGGACTCGCCATTCCTGGCACAGGGCACGCATACACATGTAACGGGGGAAAAGCCCAATTATACAACACCATAGCTCAACAGGGACACAGCGGGTTGCGCGTTTACTTATAAGCTCACACACGCCCTAACATGGGTTACGAGAATGTGTTCGACTAAGCACGTTTATATATGTGAAAAGTAAAAAACGAATATGATAAAGTGAAGCAACGCTCCGATAGCTCGAATTCTGAGTATATATGAATTGAGAACTTTTTCAGGCAGGTAGAAGATTTCTCCAGAGGGTTTTTCTACATGATTTACCTGAACTAAGCTGCAGACTGTCTTAATGCTTCGCTTGCTATTCACGTCAATATACCTACCTGTAAATTATGAAGACCCAGATGAGACAGTTCTTGCAGGAGCTGTTTCGTCAGGTTCTGCACTATTTACAAGTTGATTGTGCAACCAATGCACTCCACAGCAGTGATTGCACAGCGAAATACGTGTACACGGTGAGGATATATGTAATTATACAATAGGGCATGGGTAAAGAAGGAGACATGTATTTTAAAATTGAGCAAGCAAAGGGTTAACATCCGATAGTTGTACTACTGTCTTAACATCCGATAATGATACTAATAAGACTGGATTCCGTATAAGGCATACCAAATTAAACACTTCCTCGTCATGTTTGGTCCATATAAAACGCACCCCGTGTCTCACAAGGACAAAAACTACAGACAAAAGTTATTACGGGTAGGTGTCTCACACGGAGTAATCCTTAGACAAATGTCGTTACGCCTGATTACCTGGCGACACACGTGGGTCCAAACTGTAAGTATACTATTACGCCAAATTCCTGTGGTGTCGCAGGTGGGTTTAAACTATAGGCAGAAGTTTTTACGATTAATTGCTTGACATCTAATGCGGACCCAACCTGGAGGCAGGGTCTATTACGCCTAGTTACTCTCAGACGAACCCAACCTGTAGACAGAGTTCCTGTCGGCATTTCCAATCCTCGGCACTAAATGAGTTTGGTGTTGCAGAGCATTTAATCCTTTCGGTGCCAAATTTCTAATTGTCGTCTGCAATCCAAGTTTGTTCAATCATTCAGTAAAATAAGGAATGAGATAAATAAATGCAAATTTCAAAGGAATAAAGCACATACATAGAAATAGAGATTGAGACAAATAGTGAAGTCCCTGATCAGACGCCGCCTTGAAAAGGCGGCGTCTGATCTGGGACTGCACTATTTGTCGTGGTGTATTTACTCGACTGTGACGGAGAAAGGGTTAAACTAACCCCGAAAACATCAGACATCACAACACAGCACAGCCGATGTCAGACTTATCACTTAGACTTATTTATATTTTTTTAAATGGCCAAGCAATCGTGTTACTGACGCACAGTGCGACAAGTCGCTTCATTGATTTGGAAGTTTTGTTAACAATGTGTGGTTATTGTTGAAACAATTAACAATGTATATATATTGTTGACAGTTTTGTAATGTCATTGACGGACACATAAAGTTCAGTAAAACATTTCTAAACCGGACGTTAATTTTGGTATAGATATCGGTCTTGGATACAGGTCGCAGCTTAATGCAGGATGAAAGTGATGCAGAAATCTTCTCTAGGAGCTTTCTGCATGACTTTCACACTGTATCAAGCAGTCACCTGCCTAAAAGTATCTAAATTCTTCTCTTATGGAATTCCAGTTTAGATGTGTGTTACTGTAGTTAATGTATATGTCATTTGTTATGTATATATTACTTTTATAGCATTCATTATCATTTACTTCTGATTCGTTCAAGCTTCTGAGATACTATTGACAGAGAGTCAAACATCTTGGGTCCTGATTAGACGCCGAGTTACTCATCTGGATCGAAGCTGGTTATATATGTCAATTAGGTCGCACTTAGCAGGCTTAGGGTTAAAACATTGCTCAGGTAGGAAGGGGTTCAATTTTAGAAAAAAGAAACGTCCTGGCAGTTTTGAGGCTTGTCCGATATTATGCTTAGATGTTAAGATAAAATAATCTGGTTGTGAACATAGACATTCATTATGTACCATGACGAGTGGCTATCAAATGACAACTTCATTATGCACCATGACGAGTGGCTATCAACTGACAAGTGTATGGACGTTCGTTATGCATCATGACGAGCGGCTATCAACTGACAATTTCATTGTGCACCATGACGAGTGGCTATCAACTGACATGTGTATGGGTTATGCAGTTATGTAAAACAGAAAGATTGAAAGTACAGCAGAACCTGTCTTACGCGACCGTCAAAAAGACGTATAATTATGGGTCCGCAAGGCAAGTGGTAGCTTAATGCAGGTCAAAAGTAATGCAGAAAGTTTTGTCATACATTAAGCAACCACCTGCTTTTTAAGATACACGTGACTAATCAATATAATGTCGCTTAAGACAGGTTTTACTGTACTTATATTGTAAGGAGCGTATTTTGAAAAGTAAAGAAAAGCAAATGAGATACGAGGTTGGGTGATGTGATGACAGGATGAGCGGTGCCGATTGGAATTAAAACGTACAGAGAAAAATACTGTATTCAAACGAGGTGAGCAGGCACTTAAATGACGCTGCTTGAAAGTAGGGCTGATACAAGAGTCTCCCAGCAAGTCCCTGCTGCCAATCTTACCATGAATTGTAGAGCACCAGGATGATAAGATTGCACATATAGAACATATTTAGCGAGTCGTCTGGAGTTAAGGCTGGGGCGAAAACACATGGGCATTTTGACCTTCTTATTGACTACCAGGAGTTATTTTTATTGTAGACATAACTGGACCCATGTTCATAAACATTAAAATTTCAGCTTTACAATATCTCAAATATTTAGCAAAAATACTATTCGGAACAATTTATGAAGATTATAAGAGAATGCAGTTGCTTAACCCAAGCACAACCTTATAAAACCAACCGAAAACGAGCATTTACTAGAAAAAAGGAAACTTTTAAAATGGTGTAGTTTTTAAACAATGTTGATAAATAGAGTATTTCTCCTGCGGAGACTTAACCCTTTCACCACCGATGTCGTATAAATGCACGAAAAGGTGGCGTCTGATCAGGGACTTCACTTTTTTTCTCAAACTCTTCTTCTATATCTACACTTTATTCCTTTGAAATTTGCATTTATGTATCTCATTTCCTTATTGTCAGGTTCTACAGTTAACCCATTACCTCATAGGCTAGTTTTAGATACAACTTTTTTAATAAATCGACCAAAAAGGAGCATTAATTAGAGAAAATGACAATTTTAGAATTTTGTAGTTTGAAACCATTGTGATAAATAGAGCATTTGCTCATACAGGAGCAAATGCTCTATTTATCACAATAGATTCACAAAGTGACTTTTACAGAGTCGTCAAAAGTCGTTAATATGAGGGAATGAGTTACAACAGCTATTCAAAAATTATAAAAAATGTTTTATGGTAAAAAATTGTGGATCCATGATTACTTTCACAAACAGTTGGACCCAGATGAGACGCTAAGGATCATCATCTCACCTGGACCCTAATTGTTTGACATCCTGATTACATATTAGTCGACACGATGATTCTTTCATGATGTTTGAAAATGTAGCGGATAAAAATATTTTTTGAGCAGGGTAATCATTCAACATGTGACACTGTGACATGTGACATTGCGTAATTGAAAAAATAGAATAGACATTTGAAATAAACTGGTTTAAACCCATAGTAACAATTGTCACTGACCGTTCCAATGCGATACTTCTATCTTCTCCCCTATTGTTCGTTTGTTCTGTCTTTATGCGTCCCTTTTTGTGTTTTGATAGACATGTTCATTTGCTGTACTTTTTTGCTATGGTGCTGTTCGGGCGGCTGTGTTTTGTAAGTGGTGTTTTCTTCATGACTCATACTTTGTACATTTGCTGTACTTTCTTGCCATGGTGCTGTTCGGGTGGCTGTGTTTTGTGTTTTGTAGGCGGTAATTTCCTTCATGACTCATTCTTTGCTTACAGTTGAACCTCGACATCTTGACATCCGATAACTCGAACTTCGGCATACGTCAAAGCAAAAGTTCAGTCCTTCCAAACTTTACAATACAAAATTGTTCTAAAATGTATCACTACGAATATCTAGAAAGCATTACGACCTGAATTATGCTATGAAATTCGGAGGTTTTTCAGATTAAAAATCAGATCACTCAAATTCTGCTATCTTGAAATAATTTGCTTAGTCCACCGAGTTTCGAGATATTGAAGTTCAATCGTAGTTTACAATCTGGGTCCCTGCTTATAAAACTTTTACTTGAGTCTGAGTACGTTCTCAAGCTTTTGATTAGTCAGAGTTGAGCCTTTGGCTCACATCTGACCAATCAAAAGCTTGAGAACTCAAATCTGACCAATCAAAAGCTTGAGAACTCAAATCTGACCAATCAAAAGCTTGGACCCGGGTAAGACGCCTAATAATTCATCAGTCTCCAAACAATTTTCCGTAAAAATTCGATACTATGATTTTTTTGTAATGAATAATGTATGTCTTTGTAAGAAGATGACTGCTTAATTCAGGGTGAAAATTATACAGAAAGCTCCCAGAGGACCGTTCTGCATGCCTTTCACCCTGCATTTAACTGCCACCTGTGTTAAAGATCAACAATGGTACGTAATTGAGACTTCTAATTATCGAACAATGTTTGTAATATCGCGTTTTACTGTAATACTTTGAATGGGCAATTTTAGAGATATAATCGGTTGCATCTTTACATTTGAAAATAAATAAGACAAACTTCGGTACAAGATGTTGCTCAACACCAAGCAACAGATAACTGTATGCAAGTACTAAAGTCGGCTTTTCTCCACCACACCCTATGTTGTGAGCATCGTTTAGAATCGTCTCGAAGAGTGGTCACCACAAAGGGTTGGATTTTTGAAGATGTTGTAATTTACGCATCTGCTCTGGAGCTAAGTCAACATGTTAAAATTCAAAAGGCAAACGACAGCAATACAAACAATAACATAGATATGACATATTCATTTACATTTCCATATATCGTGCTACTGTTGTGTGTGTTACACATACTATATAAACCAAAAACTGGCAGATTTAACTGCGGAACCTGATCTTAACCATTCGCTTGCTGTTCACGTCAATATACCTACCTGTAAATAGTGAAGACCCAGATGAGACTGCTCCTGCAGGAGCTGTCTCACCAGGGTCTGCACTATTTACAAGTTGATTGTGCAACCAGTGCACTCCACAGCAGTGATTGCACAGCGAAATACTTGTACACAGTGAAGATATATGTAATTATACCAGAGGGTATGGGTAAAGAAGGAGAAATGTGTTTTAGAATTCAGCAAGAGAAGGGTTAAACGTCAACTTGCTGAGAACGCATAGTTTAGATCTACTCCGTTATCAATGACAGCAAAATAGTCCTTTAGGCTCAACTCGTTCATTTATAATGACTCCAAACAGTTGATTTGTGTTGAGTGCGATTTGACTGACATTAACAAATTGCTTCAATCCAGATGTGACGTCTCACCAGAATCCAAGAAGCCATTTTGGACACTCTTTCAATAGATTTTAACCCTTCTCTTGCTGAATTCTAAAACACATTTCCCCTTATTTACCCATGCCCTGTTGTATAATTACATACCCGGTATCTCTTCACTGTGTACAGGTATTGCTCTGTGCAACCACTACTGTGGAGTGCACTGGTTGCACAATCAACTTGTAAATAGTGCAGACCCTGATGAGACAGCTCCTGCAGGAGCTGTCTCATCTGGGTCTTCACTATTTACAGGTAGGTATATTGACGCGATTAGCAAGCGAAGGGTTAAAATGTCAGACCGAATTGACCAACCCTTCCCCTGCTGTTCACGTCATCATACCTATCTGTAAATAGTGAAGAACCTGATGTGACAGCTCCTGTCTGATCAGGGTGTTCACTATTTACTAGTTGATTGTTGAACCAGTGCACCCCACAACAGTGATTGCACAGGGAAATATTTGTAGACTGATGAGATTTATTTAATTAAACAACAGGACATGGGTAAAGATGAAGAAATGCTTTTTTAAAAAATTCAATGAGAGAAGGGTCAAACGTCAGTGAAAATTTCAGCAGTCAGATATTAAGCAAGCATTACGTTTAAGCATTCACCATAAGAATGGTTCACGCCACACGGCGTGTGACTTGTAAGCACATATAAAAACCGTGTCATCTATTTCTACTTGTATCGAACACTGTATGTGTTCCCTTGGCAAAATGTTGCTCCTTGTGGATATTATTGAATATTTGGCATATATTACATGTGTTGCCGCTGTTGAAATCAGGCATTTGATATATTTAAGACATGTGAAAACGAATATAAGAAATCCATCTAGGTTCAGTAGAATGGTGTGTCGCTCTTTAATCGAATGCATCGTGTTATGTGAAGAGGTGGCCACATGTGTTTGCGTTTAATTTCAACTCGAACGGTTTGTTTTCGAAGTATCACCCAATTTCAGAAAATGTGTTTCTAAATTAATGCAGGAGTGAATCAATCAACATTCGTTTTTGGAAATATTGTAATATCTGTTAGCAACATGTCGTACTTAAGTTAAAAAGAACTGTACCTTGTTCATCATTTGCTCTGATGAAATAATGTGAGCACAAATGTTTTCGTGAATCGTCTTAGATTGTTAGCTAGATAGGAAACTAGATAGAAAATACAGTTTGGATTTGAATCTGTGTTGGTCTTCATTTGTTATGTTTCATTCTCCTTTAACTCTTTACTCCATGGATATTCATTTAAGAAACAATACCACCATGCATATTAATTAGATTGTTACACTAGCGCGTGGACACATGGATATTTGGCCATGACATACACTGTTCATATAATCTTATCTATATTATATCAGAGCTTGGTAAGACGGCTGCTACCGGAGCCGTCTGATCTGGGTCTACTTTGTTTGCAAAGACGTAGGAAGGCGTATTTATTGGGTAAAGGACGTGGCGTAATCTATGACGTATTTATGGAGTAAAGAGTTAAATTATTTTGCATTTTGCACGGAGCTGAGATGTCCGTGGTGACTCCTGATGTTAGACCTACAAAAGGAATATAGAAGGACAAAGTTCTGATAATAGGAGAGCCTTCGAAAGCAAAAGTAGCAATGTGAAAAGAGAAAATTGCAGACTTTGTTTTATTGAGTCTGATCATGAGCAGTTATTGAAAGTGCCCTCACGTCCCCTAGCACCTACTTAAGCGGTATTCAATTTTCAAAACATCGAAACCAATTAGTCAGGGCAAAACAGTCTAACGCGTATTTCTCTGTTATCGGGCATTTATTCTGAGAAAGTAACAAAATGCGTTTTTTAGAAAAAAGAGTTTGTTGTTTAGTCTGATGGGCTTATTAATGCACAAAAACTATTGAATTCAGGTTTAAATTGTTCGTTGGGGTCATCAGAACACATTTCGAGCATGCCCCCAAAGTAATTATGTCCCATCTGCGTTTTATTGAACGGTTTCCATGGTAACCCGAGGTAAATTTCGAAACATCATTAATTCAGAAAATGCGTAATAACTTTGCTTTTAGAGGCAATAGAAGGACAAAACAAAAACCAAAGAAAAGCAGAGATATATAACTTGATTATGATATATTATTTTATAATATTCATATATGATTGCTTATGAATATTAATGAGGAAGTATAAAAAATCCGCTTTTTTTTAGAAAAAGGAGTTTGTTGTTTAGTCTTAGAGGCCTATTGATGCACAAAAACTATTGAATTCAGGTTTAAATTGTTCGTTGGGGTCCGCAGAACACAATTTGAGCATTCCCCCAAATGTTTTTGTCCCAGCTATGCTTTTTTAATGGTTTCCATGGTAACCCGAGGTAAATTTCGAAACACCCGTGGTTAAAAAAATGCGTCATAACTTTGCTTTTAGAGGCAAAAGAAGGACAAAACAAGAACTTAAATAAAGCAAAGACATATAACTTGAATATGATATGTAATTTAACTAATTTTCATAAATGTATTCTTATGAATATTAATGAGGAAGTAAAACAATCCGTTTTTTGTTTAGAAAAAAGGAGTTAATTGTTTAGTTATTGAATTCATGTTTGAATGTTTTCATGTGATCATACAAGGAAAATCTGTTTCAGGTAATATTTCTATAAAAGCATGCATATTTCAGCTATTTTGCATATACTGTGCGCAAAGGAATAAGCACTTTTCCCTGAGCATTGTATTTAGTTTTATTTTGAGTAAAATATCTTTTCTGTGATTTATTTTACGTAAAATACCAAAAACAAATTGTACAAAAACAGACGAGAGCAGAGGATCATTACTTTGTGTATATAATTGATTTGTTCATGTCTGTTGAATATAAATGCAATATTTATGAATATTAATGAGATGTAAAAATAAACACACTTAAAGCAGCTGTTCTTATCTGTTATTTAATTAAAATCTAAAAAATGATTTAGTAGAATCCCCTCTCTCTGGAGAGCGGAGGCTGTCGACCCAAAGGGACGGGATAGCCCTCCTCTACAATAGAGAGGGTCAAAGGGTCCTGAGTGATAGTGCGCAACATTGATGAAGGGTCGGATCTGAAGGGGCAGAAAGCGCGTGTCCCTAGGCTGGGGCCTAGATGGCCCAGAACCCCTAGGGCGGGAAGGGAAGGAACCCTGAAATGCCAGTCCTGTGTTAGGGGGAAAAGGGAAGGGTCATAACCGGCTCTTGGCCGGCCCCGCTGAGAGGCAGAATAGGGTCTGGTTGTCTTACCTTTCTTGGGAGGTCCCGTAAGAGGCTTACATTCAACATTAGGATTTTTAAAAACAAAACACAGACCCGAAGCGGTAGGGTTCCTGGTAGAAGCCCTGTCAGCTCTTTCTCCTTCACGTTGCCACCGAAAAGTAGTTCGGAGGCAAGGAGATACGCCCACAGCTCATCCTTCGACTTGTCCTGCAGACTAGAGGAAGGTGTCACGGCGACCGCGGAGCATATTCGCTGTCGATGTGAGCCATTGACCCAAGGCCAGTTGGGTCGAACGGCCCAGATGGTATGAAAGGCACTTAGTAACTTCGGATTAAAGCTCCACAGAGAAGGCCGCAGATAGGAGGTCAATGTTTGAAGCGAACCCCATCTGTTGGATGCAACTCCCGATGCTAAAGAAGTGAGAGAGAGAGAGAGAGAGAGAGAGAGAGAGAGAGAGAGAAAGAGAGAAAGAGAGAAAGAGAGAGAAAGAGAGAGAGAGAGAAGAGAGAGAGAAAGAGAGAGAGAGAGAGAGAGAGAGAGAGAGAGAGAGAGAGAGGAAGATCTAATGCCCGCCCTTGGGCTGTCAGAATCAAGCGAGGGGATCTGATAAAACATCCCAGGTCGATTTTCAATTGAGACCAGGGAGTCCTTGCCCGTAAGAGTTTAGCAGACATGATCCACCCAGTTGCCGGGCTGGCAAACGGGAAAGAAGTCCCCTGGAAGGAGAAAGAGACACACTAGATTTAATTAGGTTTGGGAGGTCCACTTTTTCGACTGATACTAGCACGGAAGAGGATAGAGGATCCCTCTAAAACAATCTTCACACACCTTCTCAATAGAAAAATATTGATGTTCAGAATCATCTAAGGACGAAGAGGACTAAGCCCCGTCTAAATATGAGTGAGAGGCTTCCACAGATTCTGATTCCCTTAAAAAATAGGATTATCCCCAGGAGCCATAATGGACAAAGTGTCTTCCAGCTCTCCCTCAGAATCCGCCCTGGTGACATAGACGCGCCACAGACATAAAAGTGTGGACTGTGGGTTCACGTGAGAGCTATTCTCCCTCTAGGGATGAACACACAACATATCCTGAGTGGGATGTAAGCCAGAACGGGCTTGGCCGGGGGGGGGGCGAGAGGAAAGGAGAATGGGGATCACTGAGGTCGCCAGTAAGGTGAAGCTTGCTGGTTCCCAGAATGAGTGTCGGCTAGCGAGAGCGACCAGCAGGCGAATCTGAGGAAGAAGAGCGATGTCTTCGCATAGAAGAGTAATGGTAAGACCTCGATCTGCGCCTGCAATGAGAGCGGTGCGAGTGCCGGTTCTCATTAGAAGAATAAGAAGGTTTTTTACGCCTCCTACGGGGTGGGGTGGGATGGGGGATGGGGAGTACGAAGTGTACTCAGAAGATGAAGAGTAATTGCAGGGTCTAGACGACCAAGAACGTCTAGACTTAGCCAGAGCAGCTTCCTGTTGACTTTCACCACTGTAATGCGGTGTAGAGACAGAATACCCAGTAGAAAAGATTGGACTGGTAGATTTACCGGTCCACTTTGGTATCCCGGTCCAAAGCACAGGGGTCTGGACCGCTTCATGGGGGTCTATTATGTACTATATAATAACAAGGGTTCCAACTAGCAGAACGGATATCCGTGTACCACGAGTACAAATATGACTGTAACTCTTACAATTTAATTAATAATTTCGTAATTCTTTCGGCTATTGAAACCCAATATATTTTTCTATCAAATGAAAATAATCTTATAACGGTAACTCATGAACAAGTATCAATCCAACAATGATTTTCTCAAAATTTCACGTGGTTTTTTTGGTCATTGACAAACGTTCGTTCACCCCGGTTTCACTATATCACAGCAATAACCTGGCAATTTTCAGTTATAAAAATGGCGTGGTTCAATAAAACGAATCAATTCTATTACCCACCTCCAATTTTTAGTCCCCAGCATCAAAAGAATGATGTAAAACTAGCGAGTTTTGTCAGTTTGCTTCAAATCGTCGAGGAAGGAGCCATTGTACGTGACGTCACGGATTTTCCAACTTTTCCTTCGCTCATCCAATGAAATGGCTCCATTCAAATTTGTTGCAAAATGGCACCATCCGAAATAGAAACATAACGACAGACAGAAAGGCCGCTGTTGCTAGTTACTTACTTATTTAGAGGACAAAACAAATGGAGATTGGTGATATAATTAGGTTGTTTTATCGAACCACGCCATCTTTTGAACTGAAAATCGCCAGGTTATGGCTGTGATATAATGAAACCGGGGTGAACGAACGTTTGTCAATGACCCAGAAAACACGTGAAATTTTGAGAAAATCATTGTTGGATCGATAATTGTGCATACGTTACCATCAGAAGATTATATTTATTTGATAGTAAAATATATTGGCTTTCAATATCCGAAAGAATAACAAAATTATCATTGAAATTGCAAGAGTTACATTCATATTTGTACTTGTGGTACACGGCTGTCCGTTCTGCTAGTTGGAACCCGTGTTATTATATAGTACATATAGACCCCCATGAAGCGGTCTAGACCCCTGTGGTCCAAAGGACCGGACCGGGACACCGGAGGCCCGTTGAAGAGCAAACTTAGGACACCGGGCCAAAGAATACACAGAGACATATTTGGGCCGGGTCTCGATAGACCGGTCTGCCGGTGACGCCATGAAACGGAAGCACTAACACCAGGACACCGGGGACAGGTGACGGATAACTGGGCCTAGATTCAGCGGGACCAGGCAAAACTCTCCACACAACAAGCGGACCGGGAGACCTGGCAACAATAGTACCTGGGACCAGAACAAAGGACATCATTCAAGTGGTAAACGGGGAACCCGCACCCGGGTCAGCAGTTGGGTGCCGAGCTGCAACTAACAACTGGGGAATCGACTGCACCACAGGGGCTGTTGACGAAAGAGATTTTAAAGAAAAAGCAGGCTTCTTCTGAGCTTTAGAAGACAGTGATTTGTCTGTTGCTAGGGAGTCGATGACCAAAGAGAAGAATACTTCTCCCGTCGGGCAGCAAGCTCCCACGTCTCCCATGTCCAGAGGGGTGAAACTGGACAGGGAGCTGAAGCGGAGCATCCGCAGCAGGCCAGACACACTTAATGAGTTGTCCAGCCTGTCGCGAAATGCCCGCAGGAAGCCTTGCGTTGCTCTGGCATGCTGTGGTAAATAATCAAGCATATGCATAACACATCGCGAGTAAGTTCGAAGTCACGCAATGCTAATATGGGTAAACATAAGCTGATGATTGCAGCCGAGATGCTATATATTTTCCATTGTATTGCAAAACATTCATAAAAGTAATATTCCTCATAAAACATGCATGAGGCTCAATTCCTCCGCTGTATATACTTACAAGAAAGGTGTTGTTCACATACATGTATATTGCAACATAATAGAAAAACTTACTTTCCTACAACAGTTTACATTCTCATTAATATCCATGATTTTGAAAATAATATTCATTATCTACATATTTATATACATGAACATCAATATCTCTGTTTCAGTCAGTATCAAGCTCTGTACTGGTTAACTAAAATAATCTCAGATAAAAAGAACAGCTCATTCAAGTGTGTTTATTTTTACATCTCTTTCATATTCATAAATATGCATTAATATTCATGAACCCAAAGTAATGACCTTCTGCTCTTGTCAATCTGTGTTCAATATCTGGTATTTTACGTAAAATAAATAATAGAAAAGATAGTACACTCGAAACAATGCTATATATAGTGCTTATGTTAAATTGCTTATTCATATACGCACGTTATATGCAAATTAGCTTAAATATACATGTTTTTAGAAATATTACATGAACCAAAGATTTTTTTTTCTTTGTATGATGACATTAAAACATTTAAACCTGCATTCAATAGTATTAGGTCTCTCAAATTAAAAACAAACTCGTTTTACTAAAAACGCATCTTTTTACTTCCTCATTAATATTCATAAGAATGCATAATGAGTATTAATAGAATTACATATCGTAATCAAGCAATATGTCTCTGCTTTACTTTGGTACTTGTTTTGTCCTTCTATTGCCTCTAAAAGCAAAGTTATTACGCATTTTCTGAACCAATGATGTTTCGAAATTTACCTCGGGTTACCATGGAAACCGTTAAATAAAACATAGATGGGACAAAATTATTTGGGGAAATACTCAAAATGTATTTTGAGGACCCAACGAACAATTTAAACCTAAATTCAATAATTTCTGTGCATTAATAAGCCTCTCAGACTAAACAAAAAACTCCTTTTTTCTAAAAAAAACGCATTTTTTACTTCCTCATTAATATTCATAAGAATGCATTTATGAATATTAATTAAATCATATATCATATTCAAGCTATATATCTCTGCTTTACTTTGGTACTTGTTTTGTCCTTTTATTGCTTCTAAAAGCAAATTTATGACACATTTTCTGAACCAAGGTAGTTTCGAAAATTACCTCGGGTTACGATGGAAACCGTTAATAAAACGTAGCTGGGACAAACTTATTTTTGGGGGCATGCTCAAAATGTGTTCTGAGAACCCCAACGAATAATTTGGTACCCATGAAAAAAAGTCTAAGGGGGGGGGTGCTACGGTAACCACTACTAGGACCCAGCCTATAATTTCCACTCATATCCTGTTCAAAATCCCTATACTATACGAGCGTTAGTTATCTATTGATATGTAGGTATGACTAAACAATAATTGCAGATATAACTATGAAGACAGCGGACGAGAAAATGCATCGTTGAGCGATTTCTTACTGAAAATATCTGCGCTCGTGGACAAAAAACAACTGTCAGAAGAATTATTATTTTGCACTATAATTTAACAGGAGGTTTAAACAGGAAAAACGGAAATGGAAGGTAAGATATTGGCTTCATGCTTTATTTTATGAACATTCGTGTAAGAAATAATGGCATAATATATACCAGTATCTATTGGCTTGGTTTTTTAAAATAGCATATGTTTGGATCTTACAGAATGTTATTTATATTATTTCATTAACAGATTAACTGGGTCTATTTTGTTTGCAATGGTTTTAAAATGAAACAATAATAAAGTCAAGCAGGCAAAGCCACAAACAAGACGCAACCACCACCAAAACATCGATAGATAGCATGCCACACACCCAAACACACGCACATACACGAGGTGAACACACAAAACATTAACAAAGACACAAGTACTAGAGATAAAGAAGATTCCAAACTTGAACAAAAGCACAAATACAAAGACGCAGCACAAACAAAAGTAAGGGTGACAAAAGGCATAGTTATGGAGTAAATTATTAAAGCATGTGGTTCTTGTAGCAGTCGTCTGTTCAGGGATCTGTTGTGTTTGGTTATTCAATTTTACAGAACGCATTCCATAGTTTCGTTTGTTAACCCTTTCCCTGTTCTATGTTTATTAAAAAGTTCAATACCTACTGAATATTCATGGACAAAACAGTTATAAAGAAATATGGAATGTGGAACATTGTAGCCATTTTAGAAAATAAAGAAACAGATCTATCAAAGTATATGGGCAAACAGAGCAGACCCTGATCAGACGGCTCCTCTAGGAGCCGTCTAATCTGGGTCTACTCTTTTTGCAAATGCGTCAAAACACGTTTGTATGAGGGAAAGGGTTAATGTGATATTACAATAATTCAGTAAAATGAATATTTATGACGTGACACATTCATTAGAGTGAGTTATTAACCCATTTGTGCCCAGTGCCCATAAAAAAGTACATAACTGAACAATGTAGACCCAGATCAACGGGCTCATGAAGGAGTCCTCTGATCGGGATCTGCATTGTATGCTTAACCCATCTCTATTAACCCTTTCCCTTATGTAAGCGTATTTTGGCGCATCTGCAAACAGAGTAGACCCAGATCAGACTGCTCCTATAGGAGCCGTCTGATCAGGGTCTGCTCTGTTTCCTTACGGTATAGCATAGATCTGATTCTACAGATTTTGCCTGAGCCAAAATGTCATGTGTTCACATGCCATTATAAAAATAATCTTATTAATATTCATGACGTCATTATTTCTTACACGAATATGCAACAGGGAAAGGGTTAATGGCTAATACCTGCAAATGTGTATGCTGTGTCCCCTCAACATGAAAAAGTCATGAATATCTATTAGCTGAACATTTATAATGGCATATGCATACAGGCATTTTTGGTATTGGTTGAAACTAGAGATGGGACCGAGTACTCGGGTATAGTATCGACAAGCATGTTTAGTTTCTGAGTGCTCGCAATAAAATAATAATAATAAAGAAATGCACTTTTTATTAACCCTTTTCCTCATATAAACGTGTTTCGCGCATTTGCAAACAGATTAGACCCAGACCTGACGGCTCCATATATGATAGACAAAGTGAGAAAATGGGTATGCCCATTAAGTTTACACCTTTAGATTACATTTGCACGTGCCAATAAGTGAGAGATTTCGATAATAAAATTTAGATAATGTTTTTCTTAGTTTATGATATCTATATCATTGCTTAAGCAGCTTTTCAGTTAGATTGATATTTCGACTGTTAAAATCGTCACCAAAGGAACAAACTCTAGCGAAACGAATAAGTTGAGATATATGGTGGGGGGAGGGGGGAATTTACAATATTAAAGTCAAACTCGTCTCTTTTGTCATAAATGTTAGATGGAATAATTCCATTGTCAATTTTAAGGTCTAGATCAACAAAAGCTGCCTAAGTGTCAGAAGGTTTAGCTTTATTCAATTTGAGTTCTATGTGTAATGCAGGATCGAATATATGCAGAAAGCTCCAACACACCGACTGGCTGCATTTCGTCTATCCTGTAATAAGCAGAAATTGGCTGCGTCTAAAAGTGCGTCATTACCAAAGATTTTATCCATGATTGCATGTATGTCATGTTTAACCCTTACCCTGTTCTATTTTAGTCCAAATTTCAATACCTTCCGAATATTCATGGACAAAATAGTTATAATGAAATATGAAAGGTAAAACAGTATAGCCATTTTATAAAATAAAGACACATATCTACCAAACTGCATTAACAAACAGAGCAGACCCTGATCAGACGGCTCTTACAGTAGAAGCCTGATCTGGGCCTACTCCGTTTGCAAATTTGTGAAAAGGCATTTATATGAACGAAAGGATTAAAGGGCTTACAAACGGCAATACAAAGCTTACATAATTATTGTCCTGAGTCCATTTTTATAAAACATTTAGTTGAGTTTGAGTTCGTTCTCAAGTTTTTGATTGGTCGGATTTGAGCCTTTGGCTCAAATCTGACCAATCAAAAGCTTGAGAACTCAAATCTGACCAATCAAAAGCTTAAGGACTCAGACTCAACTAAAAGTGTATTTAGATCCTGCTTTTAACGCATTTACAAGGGGTATAAAATATATCTGGGTCCATGCTTATAAAACGTTTAGTTGAGTCTGAGATCGTTCTCAAGTTTTTGATTGGCCTTTGGCTCAAATCTGACCAATCAAAAGCTTGAGAACTCAAATCTGACCAATCAAAAGCTAGTCAGGGTTTGCTCTGTTTACTTATGAAACAATACAGACATGAGCCTACACTTTCTGCAACGGCCAAAATTGTCCATTTTCAAATGTCATAATAGATGTTCATCCAATTAATATTCATGATGTCATTATTTCTAACTTGAATATTAAGACAGTAATGGGTTAACAGATGAGGATATAAATGCTATGATATTAATTTCCCGATGTTTGTTGTACAAAGTAGATACATTTTCCGTTTCCGATAGACATTTGCCAGGTTAATACTTTTCTTGTTGAATATTCATGTAAGAAATAATTACACCATGAATCTTCATCAGCTAAACTTTTATAAAGGTATATTGAACCATGGATGATTTCTAATAGTTTAGATGCAATTAAAGAAATAGACAAAGCATTAAGGGTTTGTAGTAATAACAGATCACCTGAAAACCTCGATACATATAAAGCTTTGAGAAATAAGGTTCAAGCTCTTGTAGATATTGCCAAGAGACACTTGAAGACAATGAACATGACTATACTTCCTTATGGAAAATTCTTACAAATCTTGGAGTGACTTCAAAAAAAGCTTTATCTAGGTCAGATTCAAATATTTGTCTGAACATTGGTGACTGTTTGTGCTGGAACTTTTAATAGTTTTTATACAACTGTTGCATGTAAGCTTGTAGACAAGTTACCCAAAGTTACACAGCAATATGACAAAAGCTCTTGATACTCTTTTTTAAAGAAACAAATTAATGCTTCCTAACATCTACAGATTTTCACTCGTGTCAGAAGCCAAAATACTAAATTACTTGAGCACCCAAACCAACTACTATCATGTGTTATTGTTGATCCTATAACCTACATAATATTTTCCCCTCGTCCAAGTTATTGTTCCTGATGAGCTTAAGTCTGCCAGAGTTAATCCTGTTTTTAAGAAGAACGACAGATTACATGCTGGCACCTACAGACCTGTTTCAATGTTTAATGTTTTTCTAAAGTACTCGAAAGGGTTGTATATGACCACATTGAAACAATTATTTTTTAAGTTCCAGTTAGGCTTCAGCAGCGGATATATCACCGATACATGCTTAATGCATCTCATTAGTTTTGATGTTATTAGATTTGAAAATTGAATACTGCTTAAGCCGGTGCTAGGGGACGTGAGTAGTGTTGCACTTTTAATTACTGCTCATAAACAGACTCAATAAAACTCTTTTTCGCATTGTTACTTTTGCTTTCGAGGGATCACCCACTTTCAGGATATATTTATTAGAAAAGAAAATTGAGATAATAATTTTGTTGGCATGGTAATGTTAGATCTGATATACTTGACCACACCATACTTTTAATGAAGATTGAAGCATTTGGCCTTGGAAAGGACATCTTAACTTGGTTTTCGTCGTACCTTTCTGATCGGCAACAGCTTGTTGATGTGTCTGGACCTTTTTCGTCTACTGATACTGTTACCTGTGGTGTGCCTCAAGGGCGTATTCCTGACTCTCCCCTGTTTATGTTAATGACAGGTCAACTTATGTTAAAAATAAGCTTGTGCGTTATGCTGATGACTCAGCCATACTTATTTCATGCAAACATGTGTCCCCTGATGAAATGACACACTCTGAAGATCTTGGCAGAGAGTAAGATAGTGGTTAATTACTAGTTATTATTACATTTAGTCAAAACAGAATCAATTGTGGTTTGCTCAAAGCATAAACTGAACGCAATATCTCATTTAGATACATTTGTAATGACACACCTATTAAATCGGTATCTTCTTGGTGTAACTATAATTCAACATTTGTCTTTCAATGGTGTGGCAGAATCAGTTATAAAGAAGGTAAATGCCAGGTAAAGGTATCTTTACCGGACGAGAAGATGGATTTTCTTACACAACATACTAAACAAGTGCTCGTAATGGCTCTAATTCAGTGTCATTATGACTATGCCTGTGCTGTGTGGTATAATGGCATACCGGAATCTCTTAAAGCAAACGACAAAAAAACGTTGGTTAGATTTATATTCGATATTGACCCAAAAAGTCACGTTGGATATCAATACTTTAAATCTCTTGATTGTCTGCCTGTGTCTTGTGTACAAAATTAAACATAACTTATCACCTGATTATATGCAGGATTATTTAACACTGCGAAACTCTGTGCATTCTTATAGTACCAGACTAAAGGAAAAAGGAGGATTTAGTTTGCCAAAAGTAAAAGGTGTTGCATCAAACTCTTTCTTGTGTAATGGATCTAAACTTTGGAACAGCTTACCAGTGGAATTTATTGAGATAAACAACTTATCTTCCTTTAAGTCACAATCAACACTTTAATTAACACACCTGCTTATGGGTTGCATAATCTGTTCAGTCATGCAGTAATATCAAGTTACTATCTCGGTTTTATCGTACCCTTTATTACTTTTCTACGAGTACACTTACTCTGATTGCAGCTCAATCATTGAGTACACTAGCAATAGGTGGATACAGTTTGTTTCACTTAATTGTTTTCGTTTTACATGCACTTTACCATTTCTTTGCCATCGCACTTGTTGAAGATAAGTCGGAGAGGGGATACGTTTATTTACACCGTTTGTCTTTTAGGGTGGGGATGGAATAAGTGTGAGGTTGGGCGCCGTTAAAATGGTTTAACCCCCCCCCCCCCATGACATTTGTCACTGACCGTTCCAAGGCGGTACTTCCATCTATGATATTTTCATACGAAAACAGAACAAACACTGTTTGATCTGGGTCTACTCTTTTCAAATCCGGGGAAAGGCGCTTGTATGAGCGGAATGGTTAAGCCTTTTCATAGGTTGGGGTCAGATGAGACGCATGGTGTCTCGTTAGTATCTAATTTATTTGACAGCTTAATCCTTTATTACGTGAGTATTTATGTAGGAAACAATGACATAATGAATATTAATTAGATGTTTTAATAAAAGTAAAGGAAGTCAGGCATAACATTTTGGTCATGGCATAAACTGTAGAATCAGATCTATATAATCTCACAATCAAACAAAGCAAACCCTGATCAGACAGGTCCTATGGAAGCTGTCAAATCTTGATTTACTCTGCTTGCAAATTCGTTACAATGCGTATCGTTTGAGTAATTAAATATTTAAAGCTTGAACGAATAAGTCAAAAGAAAACTTGTAATACATTAGGAGGTTAGGGACTTTGTGTTAACCATTCCTTTTTATAAATGTATATTCACGCATTTGCAAACAGAGTAGGCCCAGATCAGAAGGCTCCTATTTGAGTCGATCAGGATCTGCTCTGTTTGCATTTGAGATGATAATAATCTGATTCGACAGGTTTGTTAAATACTTCCATTGAAAAGTTTCCATTATAAAATATCAGCTAATAAATATTCATGAGGTCATTATGCCTGACATGAATATTAATTATGTCGTCTGCTAATTATGTCGTCTGCTACGTCTGCTAATTATGTCGTCTGCTACACGTTTTTTTTATTTTCTACATTTTTGTTTCAAAAACATAGTAACAGTAACAAACAGTTTGGATCCTGATGAGACGCCGAGTTACTCGGCGTCTCATCTGGATCCAAATTGTTTGCATAGGTAATCAAAGATCCGGCATTGGCAGCGAAAGGGTTAAGAAGGACTGTGAACTGTCAGTACCCTCTACAATGTAATTAAGGGTCAGCATACCAGCCCTGTACAATATTACGTGAATTGAGTATACAATATGTTTCGACTGGTGCTTATAAATGCTGGTGCTTCTATATTAACCGTTGCATCGTCAAATGCGTTTGCTTCAGGTTTCAAATAGGAGTTTCCTTCCGTTTCATTTTAAAACATAATAAGAGTGTGAGATAGTCTACCAGCAGATGAGTTAACCCTGATATAATGACATCATTACCATTAGATAATTGAATTGTTATAATGGCATATGAACACAGGGTATTTGGGCCATTGAAGAAACTTTAGGATCAGATCTGTATTATTATACCCACGCAAACAAAGTTTCAGAGGGGGTATATAGGAGTCATTGTGTTGGTTGGTCTGTCTGTCTGTCTGTCCATGGCATGTCCGTTTGTGGCAACATATCCGTTTGTGGCAGCTGTGCGGCGGTATTCAATCACTTTTTAGTGATAATTCTAGTTTCATAAGTAAAGAGAACATACCTTAATGATCTGTTTGATAAGGGTCTACTCTGTTTGCAAATGTTAATGTTTTCTATAAGGCAAATGATTAAAACTAATAAAGACGTAACAGGATATCTTAAACACACGAATACAAATACATGTTCATGCATTGTCTCGTCGTAATTGTGATGATTGTTTTTTTTCAAGTTTGCAGTGTAACTTCCTCATAGTAATGAGTTTCAATGAAAATCCTATTGTTAGTCGGTTTTACTTCCTCCATTACAAATGACGCAAAGTATACGTATACCAAGATTGTTAACCAGTTAACCCTTTACACCATGAATATTCATGTAAGAAATGACATCATGCATATTAATTAGTTATAATACCACATGGACTATTGTATTTTTTACTATGGCAGAAACTGTAGATCTATATCTACAGGACCCGCTTGATCTTGGTCTACTATGTTTGCAAATGCGTAGAAAGGTGTATTTATGGAGTAACGAGTTAAAATTCGGGATTGTTACACCGCATGGAAACACAAGTTACATTTATTGTTATTGCATGTTTAACATTTGAATTTAAATTAATTCAGTCATAAGTGAACAAGCTGTCCAGACATTTAAATAAACCTAAAACATAAACCGATATGTGATGCATGTTATATTATTATAGCCAATTATGTTAAATTAGGCAAACGATTCTGTAACTATCAGGTCCGATTCGGTACATATCATTTTCAGATCCGGTAAAATGGGTCCGATTCGGTCCGAGCCGGTACGGATCGGTGATTCGTGACACCGCAGTTTAATTGCTTATAAAAAGCTACGGATGTCGTGGCAACTGATCGTGAGAATCGTAATAACTGAAGGTTTGCAAGAGGATCGCCAAACGGTTTATTGGGTTATAGCCTTCTTTTATGTGTAATGCCTGCCAATAAAATATTATTTGATCAAGTTCCAAAATAACCAATTAATTTTATACTGTTGTATAATTTAATGCTATAGCATTCGTGTTCGATGTGGTAATATTTACGGCCACCGCTGTAACGGTCGAAACTGTTAGTATAGTGAAATAGTTTTCCTTTACTATATTGTTTCATTTGTCGCATAAAGGTAAATAACTTTGTTGGAAACTTGCCCTGTCCCTTTTCTTAGTTCTCGCATTTCGATATTGAACAACAAATAATAGTTCTTAATCAACAAATGCTGGTTCTGTTAACAAAAAGATGGCTTTTATGTTCATTCATACTATTACTGCGTTACACGTCACGCCTGGTTATCTCTTGGCTGTATAATGTATCGTCGTTATACCATGAATCGCGGTAAAACACTTTATTAGCACAAACCTTCGGAGAAGTGATTATTTCAAATATTTGCATTTCTATTATACATTAATTTTACTGGAAAAAGTTTAAAATTGTATTATTCAAATCAGCCTTCCGACCAGTGAAATTCCATCAACAATATTCCATATCTAAACGTATGGCTTAAGCCTCGTGCCGATTAGGTGTGACGTCATGTAGAAACACCACGGATTATTGTGTATTCTTTACATGTAAGATCTGTCAAAAACTGGATTTTTTGTCGAAATAGGTTATGTGATACAAAGAATATGATGCTCATAGTCATTTTGTACATATATAGGAAATATTACACAAAGTGACGATATGAAGAGTTGTATCACATGATTGGTTGTTTGGCCGTAGTATTCATACGAGCCACGGAGCAGCGAGTGAGAATACCACTGACAAACAACCACGAATGCGATTACAACCGTTCATATCCTCACTTCGTGTAATATTCCATTTATTATATACCTGTTTTAATAAAAGAACACAAAAGAACATCAATATGCTAACTCCTTTTATTCAGAAACAGAAAACATAGTCCATTCATGAATGGCGCATTGATTTGCAAATACGGATCTTTCATTGCAAGCTCATGCAATACGGAACATTTATCTGAGAGGCTGTATTGCATGATCGAATACAATCGTATTTTACTGCAGAAACTGACAGGTATATAATAAATGGAAAAGTAGTTAAGTCAAGCAGGCAAAGCCACATACAAGACGCAACCACCACCAAAACAACACCGATAGACAGCATGACATACACACATACATACACACACAACCACACATACACACTCACACACAAGATGAACACAGAAAACACCAACAGACACACAACAACTAGAGACAAACACTCCATACATAAACAAAATCACAAACGGGTGGAGAGGTGGTCTAGTGGTAACACGCTTGACTGTCAATCCGGAGGTCCGGGGTTCAAATCCAGTTCCGGTCGGAAAATTTCAGAGATACTTTTCTGTGTCTCCCACCCACACGGAGTCTGAGAAAAACTGTCTGTGAAGCTTGAAGTGCCCGAAAAGTAGTCAGTAGCCCATATTGACTTGTGACACGGCTTGTCACAATGAGTCCGAAAGTGCATAGCCCGATTGGAAAAGAGCTGTGTATGTGCGATAAAGTGCAGAGTAGATTCCACCAGCATATGAAGAGGCAGTTCATCCGAACATGGGTGCGAAAGCACTCGGAGAACCATGACTAGGATTGACAACTCGGAGAGGAAACCGTGGAGACGAAATCACGAGTAACCATATACAACGGTGAGTACGAGGAGGCAAGAAACGAGTACGATGCGTAGTGGTGAGCCATCGGAGGTGATTGTGGGCGATGGGCGAAACTCGGGCATGAATACGCCGCAGACAGGAAAAAAAATCACAAACACAAAGACGCAAGGCAAACAAAAGGAAGGGTGACAAAGAGAGTACCGCCGTGACACGGTCAGTAGCAAAAACACCACTGGGGGTTTAAACCGGTTTACGGACGTCCTAACCTCACACTTCTCTCAAAGTCGCCCTAGCTTTACAAATAGTGTAAATAAAGGTATCCCCGCCGGACTTACTTAACTGATGTTTAATACCAGTTTATACAAAAATGACTACTCGCAACATGTCCTATATAAATGGGTTAAGACACGTACATAGCGCTCAGTATCTGAAACTTCTAATCCTAACGTTTAGTAAAGAAACATTGAAAACATTTCAGGACCGGTGGTTCCTTAATGCAGGGTGAAAAATCATATAGAAAGCTCTTGGAGAAGCTTTCTTTCAGCATGACATTTCGCCCTGCTGCTACCTGTCCTAACAGTTTCCTTCATATAAACGCCTTTTCACGCATTTGCAGAGTAAACCCAGATCAGACGGGTTATCAGGGTCTGCATTGTTTGTTTATTGTATTATATAGATTTGATTTTACAGTTTTTGTCAAAGCAAACAATTCCCGTAGGAGCTTTCAGTATTACTTTTGGCCTGCATTAAGCTACCATCTGCCCTATAGATCCGTAATTACACCACTTTTAAGGGCATATTAAGACAGGTTCTACTGTACTTCCGATCGATCGAGGTTTGTTTAAAATAGCTTAAACTCTTATGAGTTAATCAGCATCTCGTCTAGATCGATGCTGTTTGCAAATGCGAGTCTGGTCGCGGATAACGTGACTTTTAACCCTTCGCTTGCTATTCACGTCAATATACCTACCTGTAAATAGTGAAGACCCAGATGAGACAGCTCCTTCAGGAGCTGTCTCATCAGGGTCTGCACTATTTACAAGTTGCACTCCACAGTAGTGATTGCACAGCGAAATGCGTGCACACAGTGAAGATATATGTAATTATACAACAGGGCATGGGTAAAGAAGGAGATATGTATTTTAAAATTCAGCGGGAGGGTTATGTAATTACGCAGGCATCTTATTTCATTCAGAATCAAGCGCATAGACATCTGGGCCCGGTGTTATAAATCACATTGTATGAGCCTCAGTTTATTCTCAGAAAGCTTGTGTTCACTCGAAACGAAGCGATATACCTAGATAGATAGATTTATTTCGGCACATAGAAAACATAATATGATTCAGAGAACATGTATTACATCATAATAGATAGAGATAAGTTAATTAATGCACAGTAAAATAACGGCATGATTTCTAACCCAATGATAGCTTAAGGTTATAAAATATCTTACTCGGAGTTCATCTCATTTGTCAGATTGCCCAAAAGCATGTCAAAATGGTCGTAAAAATCTAAAATATTATATTTGGGGAATTCCTCAATGAATGATAATTACAAGATACATAAACATAGTAAAATATTATTATCATCAATTTAAATTGGATTATGATATATTAAACTGGGAAAAACAATTAAACAGGGAGAGCCATACATGACACGACACCAAAAATCAGCAAACAAGAACACTGTAATTATTTACATATCCAAATACTTGACTGGTTTGTGTTTGGGCTGAAAATACAAGGACAGAAACATCTGTGTGGCAAACTAATGAAAAAGTAGTAAAATCAAGCAGGAAAAGCCACACACAAAACGCCACCATCACCAAAACACCTACAGAAAGCATAGCAATTTATACTCATACACACACATACAGTAGAAAGTCACATACAAGACGCAATCACCACCAACACATCAATAGACAGCATGCCACACACACACAACCAAACACATGAGAAAAACACATAAAAGACCAACAAATACACGAGCACCAGATACAAACATGAACAAAGCACAAAGACACAAGACAAACAAAAGTAAGGGTGACAAAGAGACCTTGGTACGGTCAGTAGCAAAATCACCACTGGGGGTTTAAACCGGTTTACGGACGTCCTAACCTCACACTTATCTCAAAGTCACCCTAGCTAAACAAACATTGTAAATAAAGGTATCCCCGCCGGACTTCCCCACAACATAGAAGACATTAATCACAGTACAACATGTAAAACATAGCATAACAACTGCGAAAGTCCGTCAAATATGTACTCAATGACTTTGCTGAAGACAGATCAACTGCAGGGAAGCCGTTAAGGGCACGACAGAGAACCCATAGCTTTTACAATTGAACTTCAATATCTCGAACAAGAAACCATACAAACTACTTGGAGATAACAGAGGTTCGAGTCATCCGGTTCCTAATCTGAACAATTTCTCAATGGAAAAGTAGTAAAGTCAAGCAGGCAAAGCCACATGCAAGACGCAACCACCACCAAAACACCGATAGACAGCATGACACACACACACACACACACAAAACCACACACCCAAACGCACACACACACACACACACACACACGAAATGAACACAGAAAACACCAAAAGACACACAAGAACCAGGGACAAACGCTCCACAACATGAACAAACCACAAGCACAAAGACGCAAGGCAAACAAAAGGAAGGGTGACAAAGAGAGTACCGCCTTGGCACGGTCAGCAGCAAAAACACCACTGGGGGTTTAAACCGGTTTACGGACGTCCTAACCTCACACTTCTCTCAAAGTCACCCTAGCTTTACAAATATTGTAAATAAAGGTATCCCCGCTGGACTTACCCACAACATAGACGACGGTGAACACAGGACAACATGTAAAACATAGCATAATAACTGTGACAATCCGTCAAATATGTACTCAGTGACTTTGTTGAAGTCAGAGCACCTGCAGGGAAGCCGTTAAGGGCACGACAGGGAAAAAGTAATACATGAGTCTGGTAAGCTCCTCCTGTATCCAAGTTTAAGAGTATACCATCATAGAGTACTACCCTCGGCCTGTCATCGCGCAAGCAAAGAGGGAAGCGTAGCTACCGACTGTAAAAGGGTCGATAACCAAACATGCAGTGTGTTGCAATATAATAGGATCATAACCTTTCTTTTTAAATGTTTTAATGCGTTTTATAAACAAATCATGAAAATGGATATGACCCCGAATTTTCCTAAGTTTGTAGATAACATCCCCATAAAATTCTGGTTGAGAAATGCCTTGTCGCAGTAACGTCCGTAGATTGCAATTATATTTACTAATGAGAGGTAAATTTCGATGATAAAATTTAGAAAAGGTTTTCCGAAGTTTGTGATATCTGTAACCTTGCTTAAGAAGTTTATCAGTTATAACTAAATTACGTCTGTTAAAATCTTCAAGCAAAGAACAGGCTCGGGCAAACCTAATAAGGTGAGAAATATAAACCCCATAAGATGTAGAACGTGGCACATCCCCATCTAGAAAAGGATAATTAACAATTTTAAAATTAAAATCTTCTCTTTTATCGTATACTTTGGACGAAACTTTATCATTTGTAATTGAAAGATTCAAATCTAAAAATGAAGCATTAATGTCAGATTGATTCGCTTTGTTTAAAGACAGTTCTTTTGGGTAGATTGAAGAAACCATAGTATCAAAATAAGGATTATCTAAATTCAAAATATCGTCTAAATACCTTGAAGTTTTATTAAAAGCATTAACAATATCGGTCTGTGTATCAGGTTTTAAGCTAAGCATAAAATCCCTCTCGTAGCAATACAAAAACAAATCTGCAACAAGAGGGGCACAATTTGTACCCATGGGTATACCAACAACTTGACGATATATGGTATCCCCATAACGCACAAATATATTATCTAAAAGAAAGGTAAGAGATCTACAAACATCAAGGCAAGTCCACATTGTGTAATGTTCAACTTCTGAATTCGAAAAGAATGAACGTTGAACATTACAAGCAATGAACATTTTGTTTTCTCTGGCAAAGGTTTTTTCTATTAATTTAATAAGTTTATCCTTTATAAGATGGTGGGGTAGAGTAGTATAGAGTGTAGAGAAATCATAAGAGCTCAGTAAAGAAATGTTATACTGTTCATTTTCAAGTTTTGTTAAAACATGATTTGAATTTTTTATGGACCAAAAAACATTAATACCAGAATTTTCATATATTTTATCACAGTAGCGTTTAACATGTTCTTTGATCGTAGTAAGACAGGACGTCAAAAGTATAGATAATTTAGTAGTGGTACAACAGCTAGAGTTGGCAATAAAACGCGACTTATAAGGGTTTTTATGTAGTTTCGGAATCCAGTACAAAGTAGAAAGTTTATGTTGTTTTATGTTAGGACCAGACTTAAAATTATTGCACATTTTTACATGTTCCGAGACTATATCTTTTTCAGGTGTTTGAACTGTTATATAAGTTTTTGAATCAGTTAGCTCCTTCTTTAAAACATCAACATAATACAATCTTCAAATAATGATTACATTGTTTGATGCCTTGTCAGCAGGAACAAGAACATAATCTGAATGAAAATTAGAAATGTTTTTCTTCAAGTAGCGAAATGTAACTCTAGGTCGAGGTGGTAAAAGATGGTAATTTGATTTGTAAAAAGTTATTCGCGTATCAATAATATCGAAAATACATTTTTTCCAATCCGAAAGGGCATTAACATCAGCATGTTCTCGTCGACACCATTTGATGCAGAATTCTTGAATAGCTTCCGCAATATGAGTTCGACAAGCGTCAAAATCAATAAGGGAAGGTAATCTATATTTAGGTCCTTTAGTTAGGAGGGTCCTGAGACGTTTATCCTTAATGATATCAAAATTACCAGTAATGACATGACCAACTGGTTTATAGCAAAAGCTAGAAATGCTACAATCTCAAGAAATAGGGGTATTAACATCAATATTTAAGTCAGAGACAATTTTATTGTAGTTAAAAATAACATTTCTAATAGGTTTATTATATTTATAACAGATGATAGGTGATTCAGAGTTGATGAAATATTTGGGAATAGCATCGATTACATTCTTATCACGAAATATACTTTGAATATCAATAAAATCGATACCTTTATTTAGGAACTGAAGTTTCAGAAAATGTCTTTTATGTTCAGATTCTTTATCAATACGTGGACGAAGAACATGCTGCGTGTAACTTTGTATAAGTGAGGCAGTATTAATTAACGGATCTGTACGCATATAGATTTTATCAGCCTCTTCGTCTATTGACTTAAGACTGGAAAAGGGTAAAGACGATAAACAAGATAACATAGAATGTTTACCAGTTTGTTTTAGAATAGTATGTAAATCATGAATAGACATATTACGACGTAATTTACGCTTAATATTACCATTTCTACGTCTGCCATGTGATCTACTTTTACGTTTTCGAATAGAAAATATAGAGAAAATATCGATACTTGGATCTTTAGAAATGTTGCCGCTTTGTTATCATTAAGGCCTAAAGGAAAAGGTGTTTGTAATTTCTTTATCCAGTCTAGCTCTGTGATAAAACGAGCTTTAGATTGTAAACTACCAGTTTACAGCTTGAAGGTCTAAAGTAATGCAGAGAAATCCTGTAGGAAGTACAATAAGCTGCGCCATGTGCTTCTAGATAATTATGTGTTTCTAGATAGTAATATTCTTTAGAACAATTCTGTATTGTTAATGTTGGCAGGACCGAACTTTTACTTCGAATTATCTCGAAGTTCCAGTTATTGAAGTTCAACTGAGAGGGTGCTCCTCAATCCGAACAGCTCCTAATTACGACCAAACTTTAAATATCCGTGTTATTAGTATATCGTGAAAGATGCCGGGATGGTAACATTACTATAATGACGTCAATACCACGCCCTTTCTTTTCGGTGACATTTTGTTTGTGAGGTGCGTTTGAAGACTGTAACACACACCATTGACTGAATCCTGCCCATTTCGGTAAGTGAAGCTATCAATCAGCTGCGTTTTTGCACTATTTTGCTAAGGTTATAAAACATTGCCTGTTATTACACGAGTTGTGGCCACGTGATTAAGGAATCGAGGCTGTTCGAAATGACATACCAAATTCAAGGACTGTTCCTAAATCCGAACAAATGTCTAGCGTGACCAACGTCTGTCATTTATTGAAGCACAATCATTACCGTAGATCTATATACACCTTTAACATGGTATGTTAGATATAGATGTATGTGTATTTCCCACTTACATTCGTTGCTGTTATACTAGATATATTCACGTAGCTCACAACTTGATTTTATCTTTCAGTCATGAGCCGTTAAAATGGCAGCAAAGCGGAGAAAGTATGATCCCTACATAGTCGATCAGGCCGACGATGTTGTGAGAAGCGGAAGCATGTCTTTCTGGAAGGCATCAGAAGTATATCAGATACTTAAAACAACCTTGCATGACCGTGTGAATAAGAAATATGCCAGCACCACAATGGGTTCTAGAACAGTACTGTCTTCTGAAGAAGGGATCAGACTTGAGCAATGGGCACTCCACATGTCTGGAATTGGGTATGGGAGAACGCGACAGGAACTCTCTCATATTGTGAAGCAGATTCTCGTTGAAGACGACAGGAAGACACTATTTGTTAATAACAATCCATGGGCGTAAATGGATGGAGGGTTTTTCCTCCCGTCACCCATCACTCAACCTAAGAACAACGGTGCAACTTGGAAAGGAGAGAGCGATAATAAACAAAGCAAAGATACTGAAATGATTTCAAGATTTGGAACAGTACATCACCAATGAAGTCGGAGATACTGACTTACTAAAAGATCTTAGCAGGATATATAACGCCGACGAAACCGGCCTATCGCTCTGTCAAACAAAACACAAAAAGGTGATCGGAGAAGCAGGTGCCCCTGATATTGTACCAGTATGGCAACTCCGATAAAACCCAAATGACCATAATGAGTGCAGCTAGTGCTATAGGGCATTTCATCCAGCCAATGAGCATCTACCCAGGGCAGCGCTTTCATGCAACCCTTAAGAGGGATTTGAGTAAGCTTCCCTGGGGGTAGATTCGACAATGGTTGGATGGATGTTCAAGTGTTCTCGTTGTGGTTAAAGGAGAGTTTCATCCCGGAGTGGAAGCAAAGCACGTTAGAAAACCCGTGTTGTTGCTCATAGATGGACATTCAACCCTCGTCACAATGGACGCTTCCAAAATATGTAAAGAAAACGGGATTGAATTATATTGCTAGTTAAAGCACTCATCGCACTTAATTCAACCCTTAGATCAGCGTCTATTTGGCATCTTAAAAGTAGCGTGGCGTGAAGCCGTACATAGCCTCCAAGCAGTGCACATATGGGAATACGTTACAAAACAGACATTTGCTAGAGTATTCAAACTGGCATGGGTTAAAAGTGCAACTATGGAAACAGCCGTTAAAGGCTTTCAAGAAGCTGGGATTTTCCCATTGAACCCGCAAAAAGTGTTGGCATCCGTAAAGCTTGCCCCAAGCACCGTTTTCAATGAAACTACTGCAGTAACTGCTACATACTCATCATCCGTTATGACAACAGCTACTGATGAATAAGTTGCAGCACCTGGCATGACTATGCGTGATACTCCACCAACGTCTAATGAAATCAAAACATCCGCTGTTGTTGCACCAGTTGCATCCCCTGTTGCACCAGATGCATCCCCTATTGCACCAGTTGCAGCCCCTGCCTCTAGATCACATGCGCCTCCAAACTTGCTGACACCAACGCCTTGGCCTGCAACTGAATCAATCGTTACATCGTTCGTTATCACACCTAAAAGCCTGCCAACTGCATGTGGTGATGCCACTTTACTTTTCAGCAAATATTTGGTACATCCAAGAACTAAACCAGAGAACGCAAAGACACGTAGAGCTCTAATGCCAAAATGTATTACTGGTACTGGTTACATAGAATGGGTGAAAGAAAAAGAAACAAAAAGCGAAGCAGAACTACAAGATAAACAACAACGGCAGACTGAAAGGTTGCAGAAGAAACTCAAGAGAGACGACGAGTTGAAAGAAGAAGGCTAGACTTCAAAAGAAACAAAATGATAAAGAAGATGCCGAGTAAAAGAGAATTGAAGAAATAAAGACAAAAAATAGCAGATCTTGCGAGACATGGCAGCATCGGACTCGGATGACAATATAACGGTCAAAGTAACTGATTGTTTCAGGTGTAATAAAACCGTATGATGAATTTGTATAATGCACGAATTGCTTCAGGCTCTTTCATTATGCCTGTGTATCCGATGAGCTCACGGAAAGCTCAGATGAACTCCCGTTTGAATGCTAAACCAGTGCCGAATTACGAACATCGGCTAAATGAAAGCCTCTGAAGAAATGTGTGCATTGTACACATACTGGCGTATATAACCTTTTTTTGGACAGTATGAACAATTACTGAGCTCTTATTGTTTATCATACTTGTTCTTTCAAACTTGTGTTTATGAACATATTGCCCTTTTACATTAGTACAATATTGTTCCATGAATAAGTACTAGTACTGATTACATACATACTAGTAGTTACCAATTGTACGTACATGCAAATGTACGCTTAGTGCAGATAAGAACCTTTTATCGTTAATGTGTCCCGATGAATTAGATGTACAGGCTAAGTAAATGCATACGTACGTCGTATGATCGTAAGAAAATGGACTTTTTGTTGAGCAGGCATAATACTATCAGTTGCGTGTTATGTGTGTTTGTTAATGCAAAACCTCAGAAAACCAGACACTAAAATATGACCAAATGAGATCGTAAAAGACAGGTGATAGCCTGGTGCAGCACAATATGATTGCAGAATGCTCCTACGAGACTGTCGCCAGTCATAAAAACATTTAATTCTGCAGTTTTAAAAGTTCGGTTTTCCGGTGTTTTACCGTATAACTTTTCGCTTAAATATACATCTAGTTAAGAGTTGTCTCTCTTTGACTAGATGTGCTCATAACTCCGAACAATATAAAAATCGTCTTAGGTGTTCGGTATAGTCAACTGTGAGTTTCACGCCAGATTTGGCTGTGCTTGAATAATGGTGGAGATAAAAATTAAAGTCATGTGTATTGTAATAAACCCTGCATTTTTATAATAGAATTTATGTGGCATTAGTAGTTTGAGCATACTTCAGTATTTCGTGAATGTAATTCTATAATAGAATTTCTGTGACAATAGTAGTTTTAGCATACTTCGTTATTTCGTAAATGTGATTTGTCTGCCTATAAGGACTTTAGTCACAAATGAAATAATGCGTATAACATTCTTATATCAAGCTAGTTAGTATTTAGGGCAGGGGGCTGCTTAAAGCAAGTTGAAATTAAAACAGAATGCTTGTTTTAAGCAGCCACCTGCTTTTAACACAAAATAATTGATGTAATTTAGTGGCCGTTATAGAGAGGTTTTACTGTATTATTATTATTATTATTATTATTATTCCCACGATATTCGCAACCTGACTCGCATTTGCAGATTGAATCCAGATGATTTGATTGGTCAGATTTGAGTTCTCAAGCTTTTGATTGGTCAGATTTGAGCCAAAGGCTCAAATCTGACCAATCAAAAACTTGAGAACGAACTCAGACTCAACTAAACGTTCTATAAGCATGGACGCTGATGAGATGCCGAGTAACTTAGCAACTAATCAGGATCCAGGATGTTTGAAAAAATATTGATCGATGTAGAGGATGGTTCAAATAAGCACCCGCTAACCCGCTGGAAATAATCTGTACATTAGATGAACGTTTCCCAACCTAATGAATATGTATTTTATTCAAACGAATTATTATATAAAACGACCTGATTCAATTTATTAATATACTGTATGTAAATATTATAAATGAGATGACATAAAGATATGTTTTTTCGGTTCTTAGCAACGACAATAAGACTTATTTTGAGGTGTCGCTTTAGTTGAGTTTTACTATAACGTCCTACAAATCTCGCATTATGTTTCAGTTAATACAACCGCTGGCAATACCAATGTTACCAACACTACCGATGAACTTCTAGAAGCAACCCACGAGAAGTATTTGATGGCGTACATGCCAATCATAGTGTTTATGTGTGTAACTACCTTGTTGGGTATTGTGGGAAATAGTTTTACTCTTCTGTTCTACGTCACCAATGCACGGAAAACGTCAACCATTGTGTTTATCATTGCGTTGGCAGCCGTGGATCTTATTGTTTGTTTCATGGCAATCACAACGATTGTTGATATGTCAGTGAATGTCTATTTCAAGGGGCGGTTCTTATGCAAATCCATGTACTTCGTCGACCATTGGACAGTCGTTTCGTCTGTGTTAGTGTTGTGGATTATATCAATAGACCGGTACCGCAAAATATGCAAACCTTTCAAGCGTCAATTTCAAATAAAGTCAGCACATATCACCGTATTTATCATCATAGGAGTCTCCTTGTTCCTAGCATTACCATCTTATGTTACTTATGATATTCTGTCGCTAAAGCTCACGGCTCCCAACGGCAAGCGCGTATACGGAAACTATTGTACGAACACGGACAACTCGAAACTCAAACCAGTGGTTACTCTTGTGCATATTTTCGATGCCCTCATGGTTATGTTTGTGCTACTCACATTCGTAGTAACATACGGACATATATGGCAGGTCCTTCGAAGACACAAGAAACAAATTGGGAAAATGGCATCTCCCGTCAGGGCCACTCGAGAAGTGTCATCAACAGACAGAGTTATTGAATCAAACATAAGTAACTCCACTGACTGTGTTTCTCTTGATCCTAAAAGTAAAATGGAGATGTCCCCTAAAAACATTCGCGAATCAAAATTCAGTGATGTTTCACGGCCTAAAAATCTATTTACAGTACTTAAACAAGAACGCGAGTTCTCGTCTTCCAACAACTCCCAGAAACAAGCGAAACAGAAATCCGGGCCACGAGAAAGTCCCAGTCGGAGTGAGCGGAATATTACAATCATGATGCTAGCTGTGTCAGTTGGGTATGTCGCGTGTTTCACGCCGTACTTTATCGTAAGCGGGATCAGAATTTTGACTCTGGCAGGCGAGGCGGAAATGGAAGCATGGGTCCAGTTCATGATCCGTGGCCCTTTTTTCAACAGTGTCATCAATCCGGTCATATTCTGTTTCTTCAATCCCCAGTTCAGGAGCTATATCAGAGAAAGCGTTCTAGGCTGTAACATTCGATAGTGCTTATAAAGTATTCCGATAAATGCCAGTACATCACAATGACAGTAAATGCCAGTACATCACATGTACATTAAATGCTAGTACGTCACAAGTACATTAAATGCCAGTACATCACAGGTACATTTAATGACAGTACATCACAAGTACATTGAACCTTAATCTGATGGATAATTAAGATTGACGCCTCCCTTTTTATTTCTTTTAACCCTCCGCTTGCTATTCAGGTCAATATACCTACCTGTAAATAGTGAATTATACAACAGAGCATGGGTAAAGAAGGAGAAATGTATCTTAAAATTCAGCAAGAGAAGGGTTATAAAGCTATAAGACATGTTCTATTATATATAATTTGTGAACTTTGAACTGTGAACAGTGTTTATCCAGATCAACGGCTTCACGTGGGTATCCCGTTAGACCACGCCGAATGGTTCCCGAAGGGTTCCCGAATGTGGATATCGCAGATTCTTGATGATTCGGCATGCCTTCGGGATGTTCGGGAACCCTTCCGCGTCATTCCTGAACCCTTAGGGAACCATTCTGTGTGATTCGGGGACTGATCGGGATCGAAAAAGATTCGGCATCCAAGTTTTAAAAGTTTTAAAATTTGGACGCCGAATCTTTTATTCGGGAAGGCTTCGGGACCTTCTGGCACCCTTCTGGAACCCTTCGGAATGTTCGGGAACCCTTCGCGGTGGCTTCGGGGTAGATTCGGGGTCATTCTGCAAGGCTTCGGGATCTCCTATCCACCCCGAGCGGTTCCAGAATGATGCCGAATCGATGCAGAATGCTTCCCGAAGGCTTCCCGAATGCTTCCCGAAGACGCGGAAGGGTTCCCGAACCCACGCGGAAGACATGCCGAATGTATTATGAACGATTCATATACTTAATATCAGGCTTAACTTATTAGGGGTATTACACTTACATATAGAGAAGATAAGTGAAATAATTTTATCTAAGCAGAATTCTTACAGACATTCTGTTATATTTTTTAAACAGAAAATAACAGTTTGTGCATGAAATATCTAATTAAGCCTAAAATGAATTTGGTAAAATTCTTAAGTCTGTTACAAATTCTTAAATATTGTTTTTGATTTTTATCACCCTCAGTTATCATCAAATACAATATGTATTCTTAAAATGACAATTAAGCAAACGTCTTACAATTTGGTTTTTTACAAAATAAACACTAATTCATAAAAAAATATGCTCTGGTCTAAATTTTAAGTAACAGGCTTAGCTAAGTTATTACTTAAGAATGTTCGTGAAACTGGGGCCTGAATAGTCTCAGAAGACGCTGATGTCAGCAAAACTTATATACATGTATATCTGAAAAAGAACGGCCGTCATATTACCGATAGGATTTCGAGATATAAAATACAATATACACGAAACTTTATAGTTGGATGTTACAAAACATCTTATTTAACATGAGCTAGAAGTTATTTACCGACTAAAACAATAGATTCTTAACAAAACACAGTCACCCTATTACTAAATACCTATGGACAAAATGCATGTATAAATAATAGGAATAGTTATAAAACATAACACATCTAAGTGTTGGTGTAATATTGTAAACATGGAGATTGGCAGCAGGTTAAGGGTAAAGGACTATTGAAGAGGAAATGAATGACCATTTAAAGTGAATCGTCTGTTATAAACTAAAGGCCGATTATACAATGTGGTTAACATTTCCTGGTTCAATAACTGTATAAATATAGAGCTAAATTCTAGCTAAATGGAGACCAGTGGAGAGTGGCTGGAGAGTGGCCAAGGGTCTGTGTCTAGAAGTCGGGGAGATGCTGCCAGTTTCACATATCTCTAGGTTTGAGAAATAAAGTTCAGAACAGAAGTTATGGTGTCGTTATGATCCAACCGCTATATCACATTGCTACCTATTATAAATAGCTTAAAATAGCATGTATATAATCAATCCCTTATACTCGTACTTGGTTTGGGTTTTTTTACGAAAACGAAATAAAACACATGAGAGGGGAGCATTTATATGTAGATGTATGTGTGTGCGTACGTGTATGTGTGCTCTTCCCATGCACTTGCTAAGAGTGTATTTGAGCCCCACCTAAAACAGGGTCTACAGAGTTTGTATTAATATATAAATGTATGTGTATGCTTTACAAAGTAGTGTACTTGCAAACAGTGTATTTGTCTTTTGCAAATTGGAGATTCTGAAAAAGGGGCTCGTGTTTGACCTACCCAAACAGGGTCCATAGAGTTTGTTATTTTGCAACACATCTATAGCTATAATAGATATATGTCATTATTTATTTACATTAATTCTCATGTACACACTTACTTACTTTGTAGTATAAGGCTGCTGCATATAGTATGGATATGTGTAAGTGGATCTATACTTGTACTATAGAAGTCTAAGAACTATTTGTAGATGCAAATTAAGATATGAAATGGAAATAAGACATACATGAGTAATAGTCGTTAAGAACTGACATAGAAAATGAATCTTTCTCAATTAAGTATGAGAGGTTTTTGAGCAATCCCCAGTCACGTATATTGAAATATTACAACATCATGCATGGAGAGGAGGATACGGTAATACGTACATTTCAAAACAGGGTATTAATATAAAGATTTCTCATCTGGACGTAAAGGAACTGTCAGTATTTATTACATGATAATGGTGTCATGTACTTTGACCCACTATCCATTAGGTGTTTAGAGCCGGAGGTAACCCCGCTCCATCCGAATGAATCTAGTCTAGATATATGGGGGGAGCATCTTTTCCACTCCACCGAGACATCTTTTCCACTCCAAAACACAAAAATACGACATCGTTATATACCCAGACTCTCACTTCGGCAACCCTTCGGCCTTATTTCTGCAACGATTCGGCATCCCTTCGGCATGTTCTGTAACCTGGTTCCGCAGCCTTTCCGCAACCATTCCGCACGATCGGAAACCATTCGGGAAGCATTCGGGAGGTAATTCTCAAGGTTTCGGCATGATTCTGCATCACTTCGGCATCTGTTCCGCAACGCTTCGTAAACCACTTCCCGAATACTTGCGGAATACATGCCGAATGACCCCGAATACAAAGCTGGTCCCGAATGGTTCCCGAATCGAGCAAAATTTATTCGGCAACCCTTCGGCAAGGCTTCGGCGCTGTAGTGGACGCCAGGCATTAATCAGGGTCTGCATTGTTTGTCACAAAGATCATTTTCTCCAGTTAACAGTTGTTATGCAACTTATTTGTTTAACCCTTCTCTTGCTGAATTTTAAAATACATTTCTCCTTCTTTACCCATGCCCTGTTGTATAATTACATATATCTTCACTGTGTACAAGTATTTCGCTGTGCAATCACTGTTGTGGAGTGCACTGGTTGCACAATCAACTTGTAAATAGTGCAGACCCTGATGAGACAGCTCCTGCAGGAGCTGTCTCATCTGGGACTTCACTATTTACAGGTAGGTATATTGACGCGAGTAGCAAGCGAAGGGTTAATATAGTAAAATCGCTCTAATCAGGAAGTTTAATAAAACAACAACAATATAGGTCTAATTAGGCAACAGGAGCTTGGTGCTGTCTGCATGCTTTTCAACCTGCAATAACCCTTTCCGTCATATAAACTTATTTTCACGCATTTGCAAACAGAGTAGACCCAGATTAGAGCCATCTGATCAGGGTCTGCTCTGTTTGCTAGTGGAATTTGATCGATATGTTTCTTTACTTTCTAAAATGGCTATAATGTTCCACCTTCTATATTTCATTATAACTATTCTGTTCCTGAATATTCATTAGAATAAATATAGAACAAGGAAAGGGTTAAAATGGCACCCTATCTGAAAGTTTACACCGCCACTAATACTACTTTTTGTGCATGGAGATGGAGATGTCACCTAAAAACATTTGCCAATCAAAATTCAGTGATGTTTCACGGCCAACAAATCTATTAACAGTACCTAAACAAGAACGAGTTTCGTACTGTGCTCGCTGATTACAATTTTTTTCCATACATTCGAGACACAACAGTATAAATCAAAACGCAAACGTTCGAAACTAGTAACATTATGGATCCAACTATGCTGAAATGTCAATTTACCATTGCCAAACCTTGAAAATGAAAATGAACTCAGCGGAACAGATGCTTCAACTTTTTATCTCCCTCTCTCACTCTTCCTCCCTCTTTCACATACGCGTATACTCTCTCTCTCTCTCTCTCTCTCTCTCTCACGAATACGTATGTATAAACATTGTCTCTTTATCTCTTGTACTATCTCTGTCCCCTCGCCCCTCTCTCCAATGTGTAACTAGCAATGTCTTGTTCTATTCCTCTTATCACAATACATATATATGTACATTAATGGTCTCTTTTGTTATAAACACTTATAGTCACATGCACACTGACCTATTTCCTGCCAAACACGGCATGGGCCCAGATGAGATGCCGGGTAACTCATCAGAAAACAAGCAGTTTGTCACTCAGAAACTCACTACCTAACTGCATTAAGCGATTTGAGGCAAGTAGAAATTTTTTTAGAGCATTTCAGCGTTTGAGCTGACAACCTTTTTTAACGACAAGGTAAGTCACCACTTTGCTCTCGCCTAACCGCGGCTTCCAGTAATGCTTAGCAGTTGACCGTTAGACACATACAACAAAAGTATTCAGCTCCTACATTGCGTACTGATAGTGTTTTATATAACAATATCATACTAGTACAAACTGCATATAATTGAAAATGTACACTTTTTGTATGTATGAACAATAATTATTACTACAGTCAAGCAGGAAAAGCCATATACACGACGCAACCACCACCAAACCTTCTTTAGAAAGCATAGTTCACAAACACAGGTACTTACACCAGAGATGAACACATCATACATCATCAAACGCACAAGAACAATAGATAAACATTTCAAACATCAACAAACGCACAAGTATAAAGACAAAAGACAAAAATACAAGTAAAGAGAGTGCCGACTTGGAACGGTCAGTCGGAAAGCCACCACTGCACTGGGGTTTAAAGCGGTTAATAGACGTCATAGCCTTACACTTATGTATGTTCTCAGTGATGTTATACTTTCAGGTCCTTCGGATCATTAGTTTCGATGTTATTTGTTTTGAAAATCGAATACCGCTTAAGCCGTTGCTATGGGCATGAGTAGTGGTGCACTTTGAACTACTGCTCATGAACAGACTCATTAAAACCGGGTCTACAAATTTCTCTTTTTGCATTGCTGCTTTTACTTTCGAAGGATCTCCTACTTTTAGAATTTTTGTATCGAGTTTTACGCCACTTTTACTGCGCAGTAAAACCCTCTAAACAGGACGTTAATTAAAGTATAAATATCGGTCTTGGAAACAGATACAGCTTGATGCGGGGTACAAGTCATGCAGAAAGCTCCTCTATGGCTTTCACCCTGCATTAACCAATCACCTGCCTTAAGGCATCTAAATGTTTCTCAATTAGAATTCCCTTTTAGATGGGTTTAGCAGTAACAGTAAATGAGAAAGTAGTAACGTCAAGCAGGCAAAGCCACATACAAGACGCAACCACAACCAAAGCACCGGTAGACAGCATGACACACATACACACACAGGAGATGAACAAAGAAAACACCAAAAGACACACAAGAACCAGAGAGAATCACTCCACACATGAACAAAATCACAAGTACAAAGACGCAAGGCAAACAAAAGGAAGGGTGACAAAGAGAGTACCGCCTTGGTACGGTCAGTAGCAAAAACACCACTGGGGTTTTAAACCGGTTTACGGACGTCCTAACCTCACACTTCTCTCAAAGTCACCTTAACTTTACAAATAGTGTAAATAAAGGTATCCCCGCCGGACTTACCGACAACATAGACGACCGTGAACACAGGACAACATGTAAAACATAGCATAATAACTGTGACAATCCGTCAAATATGTACTCAATGACTTTGCTGAAGTCAGAGCACCTGCAGGTAAGCCGTTAAGGGCACGACAGGGAAAAAGTAATACATGAGTCTGGTAAGCTCATCCCGGCCTGTCATCGTGAAGTCGTATTGTGACGTCCACAGTTCATTGTGTTATACCTTCTGATCCTTCGAGATCATGAATTTCAGTACTTCTTGTTCTGAAAATTGAATACCGCTTAAGCCGGTGCTAGGGGGCGTGAGCAGTGTTTCACTTTCAATTACTGCTCATGAACAGACTCAATAAAACCGAGTCTGCAATTTTCTCTTTTTGTGTTGCAATATTTGCTTTCGGGGGATCGCCACCCTTCAGAATTTATAATCTTCACAACAGCAGGTATAAAGTGCTTGTGTGGCGGCCGTAAAACGTCGCCCCGTACTTCATTCTCAGTTTTGTTAAACCTTCTGATCCTTCGGAATCATGAATTTCAGTACTTCTTGTTCTGAAAATTGAATACCGCTTAAGCCGATGCTAGGGGACGTGAGCAGTGTTGCACTTTCAATTACTGCCTAATGAACAGACTCAATACAACCGAGTCTGCAATTTTCCCTTTTTATGTTGCAAATTTTGCTTTCGGGGGATCACCACCCTTCAGAATTTTTAATAATGATTATATATTTATGCTGTTTAATAAAAGCTCATTTTGTATACGTTACTTTCGTTTCCTATGGACATACCACATGTCGTATTACCGTCAAAGGTAAGTGGTGATCCTTATAAAAATGTTATGAGCAACGATGTACACAAAACAAAAGTATCTATTCAAGCGCACGAATGCTGGGGATTCAAGGTGGAACGGTCCGGTCCATCAGTGCTTTACAATGCTTGATTAGATAACTCGGTCTAAAATACCGAACTTTGCGAGAGGATATTAAAAGTTCTGAAGGGAGGTGATCCCCCGAGAGCAAAAATTGCAACACAAAAAGAGAAAATTGCAGACCCGGTTTTATTGAGTCTGTTCATGAACAGTAATTGAAAGTGCAACACTGCTCGCGCCCACCCTTAGCCTGATAAGCGCAACCTAACTGGCATCTGCAAACACTCGGCGTTTCCTATTTCAATAGTATCTTAAAGCTGATGAGAAGTAAGTTGCAACGGCAACAGGTTGGAGCTAAAACATACCTCGTTTTCATAGCAGGCTAACGGTTAAATGGCAAGTAGCACAGTTTATAGGACAGTGCTCCTCTAGGATCACTCTAATCTGGGTATAAACTATTGACTTCCCCCACAATGGCTCAGTCCTCTGAATTTCCATCGAGTATATGTTTTCGACGTTATTTTTGTTCTCTGTCCAATAAAACAGTTATACAGTAAAACGGCCACTAAATTG
Organism: Azorinus chamasolen; assembly: GCA_963576725.1. Taxonomy (NCBI): domain Eukaryota; kingdom Metazoa; phylum Mollusca; class Bivalvia; order Cardiida; family Solecurtidae; genus Azorinus; species Azorinus chamasolen. Next base: position 61,565,817 of record OY755252.1, read on the forward strand.
TGTTAATTAGTTGGTATGTAGGGATCCCATAGGAGCGTTTTTTTACTTTCACTTTGCTTTAAGCAGCCACCTGCCTTTAACACAAAATAAGTGATATAATTTAGTGGCCGTTATAGAGAGGTTTTACTATATATATTTAGCATACCCGTGTACTTATATTTTCTTCTGTGTTTTTTTAATTAAAGTGATGGTGTAGGAATGTTTTGGTTTGCTTTTCCCATTTAAATTATGACATCACTTGTATTGTCCTCCCAATTTGATCTGAGATTCATGCATATTCTGTTTATTATCGTCGGAAATATTCGGTTAAATTTACGGAGGTATAAGAATGCGCTATAAGAATACAATCCTCGTGGAACATGATTATTTTCCAGTTTTTGTTTTGCTATTTTTTTGTCACGGGGTATCACGAAAAATCCCGATAAACACGCCGAGATCAATCGAGTATCGGGTCAAATTGGGAGGATATTATACTGTTTCAGTTAATTTGAATACTTGTTTAATATTGGCATCGTTACCAATATTGTCAATTTATCTGGAGGAGGAATTTTACTTTATATTTGGACATGGGTGAAGATGGAATGAGTGTACGGTTGGGTACCAGCAAACCTGGTTTAAGTCCCCAAGTGGCCGCATTTGGTAGTACTCCAAATTTCACTCTATGGTCTACTATGGAAAGCCGTAGCTGTCTTATATGGGCAGTTTTCGTATTATCGAACCAACATGGTAATATATAGAATCATATTTTCAATATATGACTTCATTTTAGCAATATATGACACCAACTTACAATATATGTAACCAAACTATGTATATATGAAACCACTATAGTAGTGTATAGGTTCGAAATTACAATATATGAAACCAAACTACATATATATAGAACGAGAACACTAATATATAGAACCAAAATGCAATATATAGATTCATAATGACATATATGGATCAGAAACTATGCTATATGGAACTAAAATGACAATGTATAGGTTCATACCGATAAAATATGAATTGGTTATGTGCTTATATGGTACCAATATAACAATGAATGACTTCAAATTTAAATGTATGAAACCAAACAACATTCATATTTAACCACGTTAGCATTATATGGGTTCATATTAACAGTATATGATTAGAAAATGTACTGATATTGAACCAAACTGCTATATATGGAAGGGAAATACAGTTATATTGAACCGAAACAGCAAGGTATTAAATTATGATGATAAAACTTTTTCCACCATTTATTTCGTAGAAATGACTATCATTATTTACATCTTTTTCGCATAGAAATGTTCAACCCTTTACTCCATTTTTATAACTTCCCCTAACCTATTTCTCCACTCAGAAAAATAGTTCAACTTGTGTTGCTGTTCGGGCGAGTGTTTGTTCTGTATGTGGTATTTCCTGCATGACTCATTTTTGTACTTTTATACAGAAATGAATATGCAGTATACGAAATATTTCCTATATCCTAGAAGATGGTAGCTTAGTTTCTATTTCTTAGCAGATGGTAGCTTAAAGCAGGCTGAAAATAAAGCAGAATGACCCTAAAGGTACATTCTGCTTTACTTTCAACCTTAAGTGGTCACCTGTCTCCGTGACTCAAAACAGGCGTTTCTTATAACTCTTTATCAGGAAAAACATACTTAAATAAGTTAATCCTTTCACTAAGAGATTTCATGAACACATTTGAACCCTCAACATTGAAATGGACAATTCCAGTTTCTAATTAGTCAAGCTAGTCCATTTCAGATTCTTTGAATAGTACACTGCAAACTGACAAACATTGCATATACGGCTGATCAGAGGGTTCGTATATGTAAACATGGTGAGAAAAATATGCAGCCAGACTGGGACTCGAACCCGGGACCCTCGCTTACAGGGCGAGTGCTCTCCCGACTGAGCTACCAGACCGCTTACACAAATCTCTCACCATTTCATCATAAACTCAATCTGGCTACACAGACCACTTGTACACAAGCTACAATTTATCTTATTTAATCTCCTATAGGTTATTTACGTTTGGTGTAAAATGTCAACGGGTGTTCTTATAAAGAAACATACCCGCTAAGACCCAGGATCGAACCCGGGTCGCCAGGTTCGCAGTCATGCACTCTACCACGTCGCCATAAAACGCGCTTTGACAGCAAGCCGTACAAGTGATGATAAACCTACACAATATGACATACTCTCCCAGCAAGTTGAAATTCGTCCCGACTTTCTATGGGTATGAGGACGACTGAAAATCGAATTCGGAGCACAAACAGGCGCAGTCAGATCTGGAATCGAACCCGGAACCTCTCGCGTACAGGGCGAGAGCTCTCCCGATTGAACTACCGGCACTCTGAGTACCTATATTGGCCAATGTAATGAAAGACGATTGGGTAATATCATCTAATATGTGCGAACTTGAATTGCCCGACTGTCGAAATTACCCGGCTTTACTCTAGATCTAGTCTACATTGTCTGCATGGGACAAATATACACTTCACATATAGATCTACACAGTTTGTAAATGGCATAGATCTATACACAAGTCACTAGACTGAAAGTAAAGCAGAATGCTCCTTTCGGAGCATTTTCTTCTGTATAGTCAGCGTCTGCTTGGCGCCTTTAAAATTGTTTAACGGTGCGTTAGTACATATATCCTAGGCAAAAGAGACCCACGTTCATTGAAAAAAAAAGTGCGAAAATGCAACGGTTCATTTTCGCATTCTAATTTTCGGGGCTCCAATGTATAAGCCGTAAATTATATACAACAAAATCGGTTTAAAAAAGGCGAAATTACCAGTTAGTGCCAAATAAGATTTTCGCATTTTTTTCAACACATGTTCGACTAAGGGCATCCCCCCCAAAAAAGTACGAAAATGCAACATCGATTTTCGCATTCTAATTTCGAGGGTCAGCTGTAGGAAATCACATAGAATTGCGTTGGCGCTGGGGGTGCTCGGCACTAAAAAAAGTGCGAAAATCGACATTGCATTTTCGTACTTTTTTTTTCTCTGTTGAAAAAAGTCGAAAATCGAAGGTACTAACAGGATTCCGTAGTTTTCTTTACAGCAACCGTCAATTAAAAATCAGGCTAATACCCACTACCCATCTATTTTTAATCAAGATGCCTTCGTGATACCCCCCGATTGACATTCCTGGAATAGCCCTTAGTAATTCAAATTTCATATAGTGATAGAGGACAATAAAATAAAGTATCGCAAGCAAGAAAGATAACTCTTGCTAAATTTCTGAGAGAGTTACCTACCTTTTAGCAAAAAATAAAACATTGTCATTTTAGTTCCATATAGCGTAGTTTCTGATCCATATATGTCATTATGAATCTATATATTGCATTTTGGTTCTATATATTAGTGTTCTCGTTCTATATATATGTAGTTTGGTTTCATATATTGTAATTTCGAACCTATACACTACTATAGTGGTTTCATATATACATAGTTTGGTTACATATATTGTAAGTTGGTGTCATATATTGCTAAAATGAAGTCATATATTGAAAATATGATTCTATATATTACCATGTTGGTTCGATAATACGAAAACTGCCCATATAAGACAACTACGGCTTTCCATAGTCTACTTTGTTATTACATATGATAAATGTTTCATGCGTACTTTCACGTTTTGTCCTGTAACTGTGTCGGCGATGATGACGATTGGTGCCGTGTCCTTTCGAGTGTGGCTCTCCCTGTTACACTGTGTTCCACTTTTAAGTCAAAGAAATTGAACATCTGGAATATCATGAAATGTTATCAATTGCATAAATATATAGCTGTTATGTCTTTATCACTATTATCAAATGAGCTGCACATAGTCACAGTTTAGACCAAATTAAATTTGCTTGTAACGGACTAATAGAATCAAGCATGGGGTTTGTTAAAGACGGGGGTTTCTATACCCGAGGTTGGTCTGTTCCAGTCGGAAACGAGCTTTAGCGAGTTTCCGACAGGAACAGACCAACCGAGGGTATAGAACACCCCGACTTTAACAAAACCCATGCTTGATTATTTTTCTCGCTGAAATACGCCCTAAAACCAATTAAATTAACGAATTTTGTGAAGTACTACTTTACATTGCGTAAAACGACTTCCATATCTAATAGCAACAGACCGCAGCATAACTTTAGGCGTAACACCAAAATGACGTCATTTGTTATGACAACCACAAACATTACGTTTTGGCGTAAATATAAATGACTGAGTGTCTACAAAACAACGTCTTCGGTAAATCAAATAGGCTTTTAAAGTGTTTATATGATAAGTAGAATTTCATATTCGTGCTAATTACTTATATTAATTTCAATTCATAAGGTTGTTGCCGATAGAAATGTTGGTTTAATTCTGTAAAGATTCCTTCCCTTGTATTGATTTTACCCAATCGCTCGTATGAATACACTAGTCACGGGGTGTTCCAGATAAGGATTTCTAGTACGGCTATTTTTAGTAACTCAGCTTCCACAAAATGGTAATTTTAGATCGTTTCAACCTTAATTGTGTTTAAAGCCACTAAACCTTTATTCTGCAAAATCGTTCCACCTACCTTCTGTTTCTATTAACAACTGTTTTCACAATGGCCCAAAAGTGGTACTTTCTCCGTTACATAAATCTATTCAACATAGTACTGTAGTTAATATAATTCAAAATAAACGGATTTTGCACGGAAGACGTAGAATGTATCCAACCATTGATAAGTGCAATACTAAGAGGTGTATGTGCTGCAAATATCTGTCTTGTAATTCTACCATTAAATCTACAATTAATGGTAGAGTTTTTACCACAAAATTTACATCAAATATTAACTGTAAAACTTCTCATGTGGTTTACGTTTTAACATGAAATGCACCACTCTGTGGTATACAATATGTAGGACAAACTGGACGCTCACTAAAAACTAGATTTCGTGAGCATATATATCAATGCCGGAATAATAAAATAAAAAAAATTCTATACCAGCATTTTCGTAAATCGGGTCATTCATTTAAAGATATTACAGTTCAGCCAGTTGAACATCTTGTTTATGATTATAATTCTACAAATAGCATCAAATCTAAAGCCAGATTTATGGCAGAACTCAAATGGATTAAAAATTTACAGACACCTTTCCCTTTAGGCCTAAATGATAACATATATCAAACCGGAAATATTTCTAAAGACCCTAACATTGATATATTTTCTATTTACTCAATTAGAAAACGAAAAACCAGATCACATGGCTTACGTATAAACAGCAATATCAAACGCAAAGCTCGACTTAAAACGTCTGTTTCAGATTTACACATTATACGTCTACAATCTGGCAAACATACTATGCTCTCTCGTCTATGTTCTTTGTCTATTTCTTCTATAAGAGACATTGACATAGAAGCAGACAAAGTGATCTTACGAACAGATCCTTTATATAATACAGCTTCTTTCATTCAGAACTACACTCGGCATGTTCTTCGACCACACGTTGATTCAGTGTCTGCCCATAAAAGATATTTTCAGCCTATTTCAAAAACTTAGAATCTCCAATTATCTGCTATAAGTACAAAATACCCATTAGGAATACTATTTTTAATTACAATAAGATTGTATCGGACCTTAATATTGTAAATAATACTCCTGTTAGTTGAAATTGTAATTCTTCTAAGTTCTGTTACGCCGAGGCTGGTCATGTTATTACAGGCAATTTTGACATTATCGAAAACAAACGTCTCCGTACTTTACTAACTAAGGGACCTAAATACAGACTACCTTCTTTGATAGATTTCGAAATCTGCCGTAGCAAAATTATAGAATCTTTGTTAGACTTCAGTGTAAAATGGTGTCGCCGAGAACATGCAGACAATAGTGCCCTTACAAAATGGATAAAACAAATTTCAAATATAATGGATACACGTATCGCGTTTTACAAATCTAATATTCACCTTCTTCCGCCTAAACCTAAGACTTCAGTTCGCTTCTTAAAAAATAGTATACAAGAATTTCACTCTAAATACGTGTTTGTCCCAGCTGATAAAGCGTCAAACAATGTAATTATCGTTTGACGACTTTATTATGTGGATGTTTTAGAACAAGAACTAACTAAGACAAAGTCATATATTGTGGTCTCTAAGTCTAAAAAACGACATAATATCTGAACATGTTAATAAATGTAAACAGTTCAATGCTGATATATTAATCACACACCATAAACTTCCGACGATGTACTGGATACCTAAACTCCATAAAACGCCATATAAATCACGCTTCATAGCAAATTCTGTCTCGTGCACAACAACTGCACTATCCAAACTAATTACATCGTGTCTAACAGCGGTCAAAGAACATGTCAAGCGTTACTGCGATAAAGCTTATGAGAATTCAGGAATTAACCTTTTTTGGTCTATAAAAAACTCCAATGAGGTTTTAACTAAATTAAAAATCAAGCAACACCAAGCTAACACTATAAGCACTTATGATTTTTCTACACTTTATACCACATTACCACACGATCTAATTAAGATCAAACTTACTAATCTTATAAATAAAACATTTGCCAGAGAAAAAGTATCATTTATTGCCTGTAATTCTAGACATGCGTTCTTTACCAATGACGTTACATAGAGGATCTTACATGAGTGTTCTTGATTATTGGATTTATTAAATGAGTCTTTTTAAAACGATAAAAAACGAGCTTTAGCGAGTTATTTTATCGTTTTAAAAAGACGAATTTAATAAATCCAATAATCATGAACACGAATGCAAGATCCTATTTATAACATAACACACACAAATGTTTTTTGCAGCCAATATTTCAGCAGTAACGTGGATTGTTATAAATTCTCCTTACATATAGAAATGATGAATGAAAGGTGTTATTAGGTTCGCTAGGTAACTGGGACAAAGTAGGTCCAAATTTTCCACCTTTTGTTTTTACTTACTGACATATCAACCAGGATCTAATTCAGACCTCTCTGGTCTTCAATTTAACTGTGATAGTTTATGATACCAAAACATACAGAAACACGTCAAAATAAATTTTGAGTTACAGTTTTGACATACATAGTTACAACACGTCACATTATGACGTCATTGTACACAACATGTGTCTATGTAAAGCGCGCCATTTACATGAAGACCCACATACAGTCGCCAACACGTCCGACATTCACTGTCAATCGGATTCGAAATGCGCCTTCGTTTTGGTATATTAAGCCCTTCATTAGTGTTGTATGTATACACATGGACATGGACATGGACATTTCCACCGAGAAAAAAATCTCGATTCAAGTTCAGTGAAAATGTTTGAAATGGACAAAAGATTCAGTACGAACTGCTGCATAAAATGTGTTGGAACAGGAGGAAGATTTTCGCGATCAGCTGAGTTAGTGAGTATAGCATATTTGAAATATGTTTGTGCTGTGCTGGATTCAGATGACTATTGTTGTTGATTGATGAGATATTTGTATGAGTAGAAATCTGCATAAACAAAAGGACATACGGTGAAGAAAATGCAAAGTTGAGGCATTTAAATGTAGAATGGATTGTATGGGTCAGAGTAGCTGGTAGGTCTTTTTTTGGCATACATTTTGTATATGATTCCTGACAGCGATTACAATTTGTATTATTTTATCGAAATTAAGGCGCAAGTGCCAACAATCCTTTGCCATCTATCGTGACTCAATCGTGGACAGGTAGGTCGACCACCGTCCGCCAGTTTGTTTGTTTTGACAGCGCGTATGAATCGTTCGAATGTCATTCGGTCGTTCGAATGTTATTCACTAGTGATTATATGCCCATGATTATCAAAAAATAAATGATAGTGTTACGTCACGCTGAAGCCACGTGTTATGTTATAAAAATAAATATACCTCATGGACATGTTTAGATCTTTGTGACGCTATTACGTTTCTGTTAGACAATATATTTGTTCGTTTTGGTAATTCTGTTTATCGCCAGGTTATTGGTATTCCCATGGGAACCAATTGTGCTCCTTTAATTGCAGACTTGTTTTTGTTTTGTTATGAACGGGATTTTATGCTTAACCTTAACAGCGATTCACAGGCGGGTGTCATCAATGCCTTTAACAATACAGCACGTTATTTAGACGACATTTTTAATATTGATAACCCATACTTTGATTCTATGATAACCTCAATTTACCCTAGGGAGCTCAAGCTTAATAAAGCAAATAGTTCTGACATATCTGCAGCCTTTTTAGATTTAAATTTATCTATAAACAATGGAACAATTTTTTCTGGAATTTATGACAAAAGGGATGACTTTAATTTTAAAATAGTTAACTATCCTCATTTGGATGGGGATGTTCCCCGAGCTACATGTTACGGTGTATACATTTCTCAGCTTATTCGTTTTGCTAGAGCTTGTTCCTCTGTTGATGATTTTAACAATCGTAACCTTATTATCACTGAATAACTACTAAAACAGAGCTACAGATATGACAAACTTCGTAAAACATTTTCAAAATTTTACCACCGTAATATTCTACTCATCAGCAAATACAATTGTAATTTACGTACTTTTCTAAAGTTAGGTATTTCACATCCGGAGTTTTACGGTGATGTCATTTACAAACTTCGAAAAATTATTGGACACACCATTTTTGATACTTTGTTTGTCAAACGTATAAAACAATTCATTAAAAAGGGATATGACCCCTCTATATTGCAGCACACTACATGCTTGGTGGTCGACCCCTTTACAGTTGGTCATTATGCTTTCCTCTTTGCTTGTGCGACGACGGAAAAGGCTTAATACTCTATGAAGATTCCCTCTGAAACCCGTTTACGGAGGGAGGAAATTAGATATTTGTATTTTGCCAGTTCTGTCGTACCCCAAATGACTACTCCACAGCTGCTCTGACCTGAATAGTCATCGAGTACATGCCTACGATGTCAAGTTTATTCTTTTTCAAACAAAACAGTTGTGTATGATTAATATCCACTAGTAATTGTATTTTCTTGCGATTGATCTTTTAAATGTCGGTGTAGAAGTGTTTCAAATAGTTTTCCCGTACTTTTAAATTATGACGTCATTTATATGATGACGTCGCTTGTTTACTTCTAATAGCGTTCATTTTCAAATCATTTTCATTTTGGCATACATCGTTATGCATGTTGTGGTGTTGTCTGGAGGGGGAATTTTATTTACATTTTGACTTTGGTGAAAGTGGGATAAGGACGAGGTTGGGTACCCGTAAACCAGGTTTAAATCCCCCAGTAGCCCTTTTTTTATTGCTTTTGGCTGCTGGCCGTTCCAAGGCTGCACTCCTGCTTTCAGCCTACGGTCAATTTTGTTGTTTAATATGCTTAATGTTTAATGTGTTTCGTCTTGATATGTGTCCTGTTATGTTTTGTCTTGTGGCTTTACCGTTTCTTGTTAGATGGTGTTTGGTGCGATGTCATTCCGTGTGTGGCTCTCCCTGTTTGACTATTTTTCCATATTATCTAGCACGGCTGAGAAGCGAGAAATACCTATCAGAATCATGTCGTTGGTCATGTTCAATTCATTTTTACTAAATAGAACGAGCATACATTCAGTCGTATATCTCTTTCATTGCCAAACTATTTTTCTTCAGTTTTGTTTTAAAAAATAGTCACAGTTACAAACAGTTTGGATCCTAATTAGACATCCACTTACTCGACGTCTTTTTGGTTACAAACTGTTTGCATAGGTGTCACAGATGCGACATTTGAAGCGAGAAAGAGATATTGACATATATTCCTACATAAATACTTCAACAGGCTTTACTACGCAAATGACAGATGAGTGTAACAAATATCTATCACCCAGCAAGCACTTCACTTTACATGTCTTGGTCTGTTAGACATTTTAAAACATTCCAATTCTATATATATTTTATATGTAGATAGTACATGGTGTTAACCCTTTCCCTAGACATAATCATTAAGTTAAATATGGACAAGGGACTATATATTGGTTTAAGAAAACATAGCGGACCTGGTCAGATGGCTCCTATAGGTCTTCACTGTTTGTATAGGCGTGAAAATGCCTTTTTATGAAGGAAATGATTAAATAATTGCTTTATCAGGAAAAAGAATCCTTTACTAACAGTTACAATGAATACTAACTTATTAAGGTATTCAAGCAGGGTGTCAACATAAGCTTCAATATGTGCGGTCTCATCAAAATCTGAAATGGGCATCAATATGTGCCAAACAGTTTTGCGTTTGAATATACATCAACAGTGGTGGTCTTATATACTATATTCATTTGAATGTACTGTATTGGAAATGTATGGCCAGACTTTGACTTTGAGAGAAGTGTGAGGTTAGGCTGTCCGTAAACCGGTTTAAACTCCCAGTGATGTTTTTGCTCTCTTTGTCACCCTTCCTTTTGTTTGCCTTGCGTCTTTGTACTTGTGATTTTGTTCATGTGTGGAGTGTTTGTCTCTGGTTCTTGTGTGTCTGTTGGTGTTTTCTGTGTTCATCTCGTGTGTGAGTGTGCGTTTGGGTGTGTGGTTTTGTGTGTGTATGTGGGTCATGCTGTCTATCGGTGTTTTGGTGGTGGTTGCGTCTTGTATGTGGCTTTGCCTGCTCGACTTTACTACTTTTCCATACAAACTCCCATACTTACAGTCTACATGAAATTATTCGAATAGGTCGACTCAATGCCCATTAATCTTTTCACTTATATTAGCCCCAAATTAAGAACATGTTAGTATAAGATATACATTTAAATGAAAGCAGTTTCATGCACACTGTGAAATATACAAAACGGTCAACAAAACCACGAGTCTCAGCTTAATAGCTTTACCAATGCCAAAATGCAAACAAAGGACTTAGTTTTATGTACAAAATGGTTTTAAACTAACAGCACGTAAACTAAGGGTGCTAAGAGATAAATAGAGAAAAACACCATTGGGCTTCCACCAAGGATCGAACACACGAACTCACGTTTCCTAAGCCATGACTACAACCCTAAGACCACGTTGACAGCTATGATTGAGAATGTGATTTTAATAGGTTATACCTAATTCACTAGCATTCACTGAAATTGGGTCATGGCAGAAAATAAAGAAATAAACCCCATCATCTGATAGTATAAAGCATTCCCATAGCGTACAAAAATGTTACCCAGGAGAAAGGTTTCGCAAACTTCTGAGCAAGTCCAACTGGTGTAATATTTCATTTGCTCGTCAGTAAAGAAAGTCTTTTCAGCCTGACATGCCAGAAATGATGTTTTTCTCGGACAATACTTTCTGGATTAAGTTACAGTGCTCCCTCTCTACAACGACACCCTTTGGGATACGAATATTGTATGTGTTGTTCAGAGGGAGTTGTTATAGGGAGGGAAAATCAAACATAATTAGCTTGTTTGCAGATCCAAAGATAAGGTGTATTTCGAGAACTAAATCCGTTATACCTCACCCTATGTTGTGACCACTCTTTAGAATCGTCACAAAAGGACGATTCTAAAGAGTGGTCACAACATAGGGTTTGAGGGAGGCATAAAGAAAATACGATGGAAAAAAGTTGTTTCTGGAGCCTTGTTGTTTCGGAAACAGTGACATGCGTTGTTGTAAGGAGGGAATCGTTATTGAGAGGGCCGTTGTAGGGAGGGAGCACTGTAGTAACTGAATCATGAGGAAGGATTGTGTACAAAGTAGAAAACCCGGATATGTTTACCTTTAATTGCTTCTCATGAACAGACTCAATAAAACCGAGTCTACAATTTTCTCTGCTCGCATAACTACTTTTGCTTTCAAAGGTTCTCTCACTTTCAGACTATAATTGTTCCAGAATTTCCATAAGTCTTATCACAATATGATTTTACATGTTCTTTTATCTTCGTTAAACAAGAAGTCAAAAGTATAGGCAATTTTTTAGTTGTACAATAGGTAGAATTTGCAATGAAACGCGCTTAATATGGTTGTGTATGTAATTTTGGCAACCAATATAGTGTAGGAAGTGTATGTTGTGTAATTGTAATACCTGTTCCAAGTTGTTCAAATATTTTGACATCTTCTAAAACGACGGTCTGTCGTCAGTAGTAACTAAAATGTATGACTTGATATTAATAATTTCCTGCTTCAAGATGTCAATATAATGTAATCGTAAAATAGTGATGACATTATTCGATGCCTTATCAGCAGGAACAAAGACGTACTTTGAATGGAAATCCTGTAAACCCTTTTTAAGATGATGTCTAAAAGAAACTCTAGGTTTAGGTGGAAGAAGGTGTTTATTTGAGTTCTCAGTGTTGTTATACCTTCTGATCCTTCGAGATCATGAATTTCAGTACTTCTTGTTCTGAAAATTGAATACCGCTTAAGCCGGTGCTAGGGGGCGTGAGCAGTGTTGCACTTTCAATTACTGCTCATGAACAGACTCAATAAAACCGAGTCTGCAATTAGTTTTGTCCAATTTGAAAGAGCATTAGACTCAACATGTTCTCTACGATACCATTTAATACTAACATTTTATAAAGCCTCAGCAATCTGACCTCGTCAAGAGTCAAAATCTATCCAGGATGGTATTCTATATCTTGGACCCTTATTAAGAAGAGATCGTACACGTTAATCTTGAATTATCTCGAACCAGTTATCACATGACCAGCTAGAGAATAGCAATATTTGAGGTGACGCAATCTCAGTTATCAGGAATATTATTATTAATATTAAGGTGGCAACAATTTTATTATAGTTGACAATTTTATTTCTGTATTTGTTATATTTGTAGCAGAAATTTTGTGTTTTTGTATTTCTAAAGTATTTAGGAACAGTGTCAATTATATTTTTGTCTCTGAATATACTCTGGAGTAAATGCAATACATTTTTTAATAGAAGGAATTTTCAAAAAGAATATTTGGTGTTCAGATATTTTGTCATTGTGTGGTCTGAGAATATGTAGAGTAAAGTTTTGTATTAAACTAGCCATTCATATGAGAGGATCGAATCTAGAATTATTTTATCGGCTTTCTCGTCAATTTATTTTAATGAAATGAAGATATTTATTAGGAAGAAAGTCTAGAAAGCATGGCATGTTTACCAGAAGTTGAACGTAAAGTATGTAGATCACGAATAGTCATCTTCATACGAGATCTTCGTTTAATAATACCATTTTTACGAATTCCATGTGAACGAGATTTGCGTTTCCTTATAAAATAAATTGAAAAAAGTCTATGTCAGGATCTTTTGAAATATTGCCAGTCTGGTGCATATTGTCATTTAAGCCTTAGGGAAACGGGGTGTGTAAATTATTAATATAATTGGATTCAGCTATGAACCTAGCTTTGGACTAATACATCTTTAAAAGAATGACAAGATTTTCTAAAATGTCGGTACAAAAATTCCTAGGCTTGTTATTTCGGCATTGGTATGCATGTTCCCTGAATCATCTGATCTTCAGAGCACGGCCTGTTTGACCAACGTATTTGCATACCGCAACCTGGAGCGTTTCAAATCAAAAGATATACAATATTGGTTGTAGTGCAAGTCACGTCTGAATTGATTTTGATATTATAAGTTCTGCCATTAACTGTTGGTCTGATTGTTGAGTTACAAGAAATATTACTACAACATATGCACTTCTTCACATCGCACAGTCTGTTGACAGGTTTGGTCCTGGCAGCCATTGAAAACTGGATAAAAAAATCAACATTATTAAAAGATGAATGACTTAAAGACATATCAGTTTACTTATTCATATTTAAAATTAACAAATAGAGTATAAAATGAAACCCCAAACAGCGAACCTATTGAGAATAAGTAACATCAAAGCCACCGATCAAATTGTCACTGTTCATATTTTTGACAGCAAAAATTGAAGATGTAACAGCAGCTATTCTTGAACTTTAACCCTTTACTCCACAAATATGCCTTTCTACACCTTTGCAAACAGAGTATACCCAGATCAGACTGCTCTTACAGGATCATCGTCTGCTGTTTGCTTATAAATGGAATATACATGTATATAGAGATATGATTCTAGTTTCTACCATGTCCAAAAAGAATAATCTTATATATAATGATGATGTCATTATTTCTTACATGAATATTCACGAAGTAAAGGGACAATACTATCATATCCAAAGCTGATGCAAAAACTGAAGCACAGCATCAAATCTATACAAGGCTACCTATAATCTATAATCCCTACCCCAGCTTTGGAAAAATGAAGAAAATAAGCAAATAAATGATGATAATTATAAAATCTAAATTCATAAATATGTAATAATTATAAACTCCGATCCCATACGCAAACATTTTTGTTCACTTAATTTTTACACGTCGATTTAATTTTCCAAGTGTAGGACTGTAGTTTCCTTACACATTAAAGGTGGACTAGTGGTATTATCAATTACTAAGTAGATCCATACATATAATTACGGTAGTTGTTTTGAACCTGATGAAACTCAAATTCAGAACTAGGGTGAAGTAGAGTTGAAATCTATTTCAACAAATAGCTACCTACTTTCGTTTTTACTCGCTTAAATTTACAACGCAAACATCATGAGCAAATGACAGTGTCAGTGGTTACACGATAAATACAAGAGGCTCTATTTTTACAATTGTCATTGAGTCTGGAATATAATTTGATTGAATATGTGTTGAACACCTTCTATGGACAATAATTACTTTGATCAGTCGATAGAATTTCGTGTTTTACGGCTTTACGCCTAGTAGGACTTCTGAACATTGAGGCTGGGTGCCATTGTTACGACATGCGGTTCGTTGCGTGATATATGGGAATTCCGAATTTCATTGGTTGATAATTTTAGATTTTTTCTGAGCTTGTCTTTATGAAACATCCCATTTGCTAAATGGAATACGGGAACGGAAATGACCGAATACGAATTGAGGTCGAAATACACAAAAATCGTAACCACAAAAGGCAGCTTGATTGGCTGAATATGTAGGTTTATATTCGAATCAATTACGAATGTGTTTACAAAATGCAATTGGAAATCTTGGCCATATTCCTGCTGCTTTAGACCGCCAAAGTGGTACGACACGTGTGGTAAAAATATTCGTTCGCGTCTTCTTTGGCGTTTATTCAAATTCAAGCTTTTTAAAACGTTTGTTTTGTGTATATTAGTAGTAACTACCTTACATATCGAAATAATATTACATGCATGAAGGGTAAACAAATACATTAACATTTTATAACCAAACTAGTGCATAATTGAAGAAAACAATTTTGTCTTGCGCATGTTGACTTGAAGAAATAGTGAACTGTTTGCCGTAAAGAAATGTACGATTGCTAAATAGCTTTCTTCGAAAGCTATAAAATTAGCGGGTGAAAGTTTGTGGAAAATTTATTTGTTCATCAGGCTAATGGTTAAACATTGTGCACTTGCAAAAATATGAGTCATGCAGGACATTTGGAAATGACAAACGACAATGTGCAATTTGGAAAAAAAGAAGTCAGACAGGACATTTGGAAATGACACAAGAAAATGTGCAGCAACACCGGAATCACGAATGAAATGTGCAAACTGTTCCTTGTTTGTTCCATACCGAAATAAGTTAAAGGCACTGCAACACTAAAAGGTCACATACTTCCAAATGATGTAGAACATAAAGGAATTCTACAAGTACCGATTCACAACAAACAGAGAACGCTCATACGCACATATCATACACAGATACCATACACATATACCATACACATATACGCACATATTATACACATATACCATACGCATATACATAGAACTACAGTGCTCCCTCCCTACAACGACCCTCTCAATAACGATTCCCTCCTTACAACAACGCATGTCACTGTTTCCGAAACAACAAGGCTCCAGAAACAACGTTTTCCATCGTATTTTCTTTATGCCTCCATCAAACCCTATGTTGTGATCACTCTTTAGAATCGTCACTTTGTGACGATTCTAAAGAGTGGTCACAACATAGGGTTTGATAGAGGCATAACGGTTTTAGTTCTCGAAATACACCTATCTGGGGATCTGCAAACAAGCTAATTATGTTTGATTTTCCCTCCCTATAACAACTCCCTCTGAACAACACATACAATCTTCGTATCCCAAAGGGTGACGTTGTAGAGAGGGAGCACTGTATTCCTTGCATGCTCAACACCGACAACGTATTAGCTACGCCGTTACCTAATCAACTACAAAGTCAAGTCAAAGCCATAACTTACTCAAGAGTATGATAATATATTTTCTGAAAATGGGTGATACTTCGAGAGCAAAAGTAGAAATGCAAAAAGAGAAAATTGCAGATTACCTTCCCTTATTGATTTTGACGCTTGTCGAACTCATATTGCGGAAGCTATTCAAGAATTCTGCATCAAATGGTGTCGACGAGAACATGCTGATGTTAATGCCCTTTCGGATTGGAAGAAATGTATTTTCGATATTATTGATACGCGAATAACTTTTTACAAATCTAATTACCATCTTTTACCACCTCGACCTAGAGTTACATTTCGCTACTTGAAGAAAAACATTTCTAATTTTCATTCAGATTATGTTCTTGTTCCTGCTGACAAGGCATCAAACAATGTAATCATTATTTGAAGATTGTATTATGTTGATGTTTTAAAGAAGGAGCTAACTGATTCAAAAACTTATATAACAGTTCAAACACCTGAAAAAGATATAGTCTCGGAACATGTAAAAATGTGCAATAATTTTAAGTCTGGTCCTAACATAAAACAACATAAACTTTCTACTTTGTACTGGATTCCGAAACTACATAAAAACCCTTATAAGTCGCGTTTTATTGCCAACTCTAGCTGTTGTACCACTACTAAATTATCTATACTTTTGACGTCCTGTCTTACTACGATCAAAGAACATGTTAAACGCTACTGTGATAAAATATATGAAAATTCTGGTATTAATGTTTTTTGGTCCATAAAAAATTCAAATGATGTTTTAACAAAACTTGAAAATGAACAGTATAACATTTCTTTACTGAGCTCTTATGATTTCTCTACACTCTATACTACTCTACCTCACCATCTTATAAAGGATAAACTTATTAAATTAATAGAAAAAACCTTTGCCAGAGAAAACAAAATGTTCATTGCTTGTAATGTTCAACGTTCATTCTTTTCGAATTCAGAAGTTGAACATTACACAATGTGGACTTGCCTTGATGTTTGTAGATCTCTTACCTTTCTTTTAGATAATATATTTGTGCGTTATGGGGATACCATATATCGTCAAGTTGTTGGTATACCCATGGGTACAAATTGTGCCCCTCTTGTTGCAGATTTGTTTTTGTATTGATACGAGAGGGATTTTATGCTTAGCTTAAAACCTGATACACAGACCGATATTGTTAATGCTTTTAATAAAACTTCAAGGTATTTAGACGATATTTTGAATTTAGATAATCCTTATTTTGATACTATGGTTTCTTCAATCTACCCAAAAGAACTGTCTTTAAACAAAGCGAATCAATCTGACATTAATGCTTCATTTTTAGATTTGAATCTTTCAATTACAAATGATAAAGTTTCGTCCAAAGTATACGATAAAAGAGAAGATTTTAATTTTAAAATTGTTAATTATCCTTTTCTAGATGGGGATGTGCCACGTTCTACATCTTATGGGGTTTATATTTCTCAACTTATTAGGTTTGCCCGAGCCTGTTCTTTGCTTGAAGATTTTAACAGACGTAATTTAGTTATAACTGATAAACTTCTTAAGCAAGGTTACAGATATCACAAACTTCGGAAAACCTTTTCTAAATTTTATTATCGAAATGTACCTCTCATTAGTAAATATAATTGCAATCTACGGACGTTACTGCGACAAGGCATTTCTCAACCAGAATTTTATGGGGATATTATCTACAAACTTAGGAAAATTCGTCGTCTATGTTGTGGGTAAGTCCAGCGGGGATACCTTTATTTACAATATTTGTAAAGCTAGGGTGACTTTGAGAGAAGTGTGAGGTTAGGACGTCCGTAAACCGGTTTAAACTCCCAGTGGTGTTTTTGCTGCTGACCGTGCCAAGGCGGTACTCTCTTTGTCACCCTTCCTTTTGTTTGCCTTGCGTCTTTGTGCTTGTGGTTTGTTCATGTTGTGGAACGTTTGTCCCTGTTTCTTGTGTGTCTTTTGGTGTTTTCTGTGTTCATTTCGTGTGTGTGTGTGTGTGTGTGTGTGTGTGTGTGTGTGTGTGTGTGTGTGTGTGTGTGTGTGTGTGTGTGCGTTTGCGCTACAGACATTCAGAGGTTCAGGATATAAATACACAGCAACGTACCGAGGTTCCTTGTACTACCGAGGTACATTTTCCCGTTACCTCGAAATGTTAACCCCGGAATGTCTTTGTAAAGTTGAAACAAACATCCCTGCTAAATATTGACTGTACCTCGGAACATAACTGATTTGCATCCGTGTGTGACGTGTGTGCTTGCACACAGTCATGTTTCATATCTGGGCGTGTCCATAAGTTTTGTTGAGCATGCGCAGTTGTAGACGCTTCATTACACGCATGCATGACTCAACCTTCACCTGTACTGCTCACTACGATAAGAGTCTATAAATAACAACTGTGCGAGGAGATTGCTTCCGAGTCCGTGTATCGGCAACATTGCACTGGACAAAAACAATATTTATCTGGACAGTACGAGAATGGGTTTGTAGAGACGTTGATTTAATATAGAATATATTTTGAACACTTCTGAATTTTTTGCAGACAGGTGTTCTTGTAATCACGCATTCACTCTTTACGTTACTGGTGGTGGAGCAGAAGACAGCTATGTTAGTCATCGCGCATGCGCTCTATACGTTACTAGCAGTGGAGCAGTGAGATAAGCACATGTATGTAATAGCCTATGGGAGCAATTTAAACCATGTTCTGAATAGTATTGATACCGTTCTTGTATAACATCTTTGTCCATTCTCTCTTTATTTGATATCTCTCTCGATCGTTCTCCAAATCCGGATCCAATTGTGTAGAAGCAAATCAAATATTCAGTGCTCTTACATACTGTCCATTTTCAATAAAAGTTGTTACTCAATTTGAATCGATATTTTTATTTATTATACGACATACTGAACATAAATCTACTTCATTCGACCGCTGTGAATTTATGCTCTGCAAAGAAAAAACGCCGAAAATGCATTTGCTATATGCTAAATTCGATTAGTTGCGGCCCTCATATGGCACAATGCACATGTACAAAAAATGAAGGATGGAGGAATTAATTACATACTGATATAAATTTAAACAAGAAGGTTTTTACGCAAGCGTAAAATGGCTGTTTAACACATACTTAACCCATTTGTGTCCTCGATCCCATAAATGGGACGTAAGCAAACAGTGTAGACTCTGATCAGACACCGCGTAATGCGACGGCTGGTCAGAGTCTACACTATTTGCTAACAGGAATTCCAATATAAAACAAACGAAATTGAAAATTTAGGCCATGCATCCCTTAGATAAAAATAAAATGGACTAATCCAATATATAGCATGGAAGAATCCACTGGACGCAAATGGTTTAAGCAAGATAGAAGAAAGAGTGACAGCAATATTGTTTAGTGCTTTTAATTAACAGATATATCGGGGAAAATTACTTTATATAATAAAAGCAGAACATTTGGAATGTTTTAATGAGCCATGATGCGTTATATCCGTGTAAGACACCAATAATACACATTACGTCACATATCAATGTTATTCATTTTCTGAAGCACACTGACATAGAAACCATTATCACATCACTGTTGAAAAGTAAAAATAATTCAATATAAATCACAAAGCTTCTAGCACCATACGAAATTCAACACTAATAAATGATAAAAACTGAATTAAGAAAAGAACAGAGATCATGATGAGAAAAGGATATTGTTGGTGCATTTTAGAGTAAAAGGTTCCTTAACTCTTTTAGAACCTCCTGAATGTATTAACTCTTGTTAAATAAAGCTTCAGACAGGCAAGTTCAATCCAGTCAGTGTAGTTTAATGGTAGAACACCTTCTTGTCTACGGTTGAGAAGGACATCTGGGTTCAAGTCCCGGCACTGGCTATTTGAGAAGCTTGAAGATTAATTAATGCATGTTAATATAATTAAACAGACCGTACTGAATTGTAAGGAAAACACTGCACACTATACATACACGTTTGGTTTACAGATCAATACATAGGGGATTTTGTGGTTATTAATTATTCAAATAGGTTTAGCCCTAAAGAACGCTGTTTTACGCAAACAGTTTGGACACAAATAAGACACCGACGTGTGATCCAGCTCTGACATATTTGACTCTCAAACTGTAAACGTAAGCAAACTTTTATGACGTAAGAATATGTCATGCATTAACATGTACCTGCAGTAGGGCCCTGTTGTTGGATTTCCACCAACAGGACATAGCAATAACTCAGGAACAGACCAGACCAGACCACCTGTCGCTTCGAAAATGTGCCATCCGATCACATTCGGTAAATGATTTGCCTTACGAACAGAGGAGACACTGATTATCCTTAAATGCATTAGAGAAGAAACATAAAGTTTCTGTCTCTATGTGATTTCCTATAATATTCATTAGTCGAAGTACTACAAAAACTAAGCATGACAGAATGGCATGCCTCTCTCTCTCTCTTTCTCTCTCTCTCTCTCTCTCTCTCTCTCTCTCTCTCTCTCTCTCTCTCTCATTGAGACTGATATAGATTAAATTCCACGTAATTCGACCCGAAGCTGTTTGAATAGTAAAATAACTGCAGCTGCAGACGACGAAAACAACCACAAAGACACGATAGTGTGCAGACAATAGTTATAGATCGTATTTTTCTAACATCTTATATATAACACAATTCTCTAAAAACTTTACCATATGGATTATTTGTCCCGTTTGAAAGCTAGGTTTCGATGTCCATGTATGTGTATATAAATAATATATACATGTACTGTTGTTGTTGTTGTTGTTGTTGCACTAATTACTGCTTGATGAAAGATGCTGTATATGGTCTACACGATGCATCGAATGCTCATCCCAACATGTGAAAAGTACTGCCGTAATGATGTTTTCACGTAGTGAACAAGTCCTATCCTTATGCGAATGGCTGAATCAAAGGACCCTGGTTCGAATACGTTATACTTCCTTTTCCCAGTGAGCCTCTCTGTCTGTCTGTTTATATATCTGTCCCTGGATTTGCGTTTCGAGTTGGCAGTCTATCTGTCTGCCTTCTTGCCTGTCTGTCTGTCTGTCTGTCTGTCTGTCTGTCTGTCTGTCTGTTCTGTCTGCCTGCCAACCTGCCTGCCTACCTACCTGCCTGCCTGTATGCCTCTGTCTATCTGTCTGCCTGCGTTTCTGCGTGTCTGTCTGTCTATATGTCCGTCCGTCCATCCGTACGTACCTACGTACGAATGGCTTAGCAGAGGATCATGGTTCGAGTATGTTATACTTTCTTTTCTCCAAATGAACATGTATACTGTCTATATACATGTGTTTGTGTATTTGTGTTTCTGACTGTCTCTCCGACCATATGTACGTACGTCCACCCCTACATACATACATCTACCTTTAAATACCCCCTAAGTACGTAGGTGTATGTATGTATGTATGTATGTATGTAATAATGTATGTATGTATGTATGTATGTATGTATGTATGTATGTATGTATGTATGTATGTATGTATGTATGTATGTATGTATGTATGTATGTATGTATGTATGTATGTATGTATGTATGTATGTATGTATGTATGTGTTTGTTTTATTTCCAACATACTGATGAAGGGAGCAGTCAGAGATTGGCTGTGTTAGCAGGTTAGCAGTATGTATTTCAAGCGATTTTTACTATATCGTCGACGTTTGATCTTTGAGCTCAGCTATCAAAAAGCCTATCAATGACGCCTATGATATCTTACTTAAGGACATCAGACTTGGCAATTGAATGCGCATAATTAAGTCTACATATGCATCATAAATTACATTGTAAGTACGTAGACATTGCGAGATAAATTTGGAAATGCCCGTCAAAATTCGTAAAATTCGAAAAAATGTAATTTTCGCGATTCTTGGCTAATTCAAGACCTCGTACAGACATACACACGATCGGACAGACCTATATATGTATGCATAAGTTATGTCCAAGATTAGTTCTTTATATTGGTATATAGATATAAAGAATATATGCAGGGATTATGTAATAATGGGACCCCAAAACGGCGGAAATCGCTAAAGAACAAAGAACGGTTTTGGCGCCAAAAGGGTTTTCGCGCTCGGACGGACGAACGCCTTCGCTGAGGAATGTGAATTTAGTGCCGTTTGAAAGACCTAGTAAGCAGCTACAAGTCCGTGCAGAAATATTGAAAAAAATATTGTAAAATGACTGGGATATCAGGTTCCAATCCCTTAAAATGAGCAAATCCTGAGCGATTTGGTTGTATATGTGTCATGTTGACACATGATAGGACCTTAATTGTTACATCTGGAATAGTTCTACATGTACATGAAAAAATATTACAGAAATATTAAGTTATAAGCGCGTTATAAACGTTTGATATAAATCGTCAATTTAAGGAAGTGTCTATTTTTAATATGATTTTGTTTTACTTTTAAGGGGAACACATAGGGCTAGACTATCAAACCATATGTCATTTTGTAGATATTATGCCCTACACGCCGATACCTTTTAAATTGGAATCAGTGAAACGATAAGATTTGTTATAGTCCAAATACGGACAGGGACACTTCAACTACCAAACCCTATCAAAATTCAACCCTCGGAAAAATGAAATAACTACCTTCCTAACTTCCCGTACGGCCCGCACAGACAGACAGATGAACAGACGGACATTCAAACCTACGCGGACGGTTAGCAAATATCCTGTACTATATATGTATATATTATAAGTCTATACCACCCTGTTATAGATACAGTCTTTGTCAAAAGTCATGAAACCGACCCGTTTTTATAGCAAAATATAGATTCCGAGGAGAGAATTCACTGCGCGTACGGTCGGACAAACACATTAATACTGCAACATCTGGTGTTTTGGTAAAGTATATTATAGGGCCTTAGCAATGAATGTAAAATATATTATCTATCTATAAAATTATGCCTTATACGGGCATTTGAAATTGCCAATTTCATTAAAGAAAACAACGATCGAGTAATAACCCTATCTTTTACAGCCCGCACAGACAGACATATGAACGGACGGACATTGAACCCTACGCAGACGTTTAGCAAATGTCCTGTACTATATACCCATGTATATTTTATAAGTCTATACCACCCTGTTATGGATACAGTCTGTGTCAAAAGTCATGAAAAACGACCCCTTTTTATAACAAAATTTAGGCGCAGATTAGAGAATTTCCTGCGCGTACGGTCAGACAAACACGTTAAGATTACAACATATGGTATTTTTGTAAAGTATATTATAGGGCCTTTGAATGCAACATTATATTATATATCTAAAAATTATGCCTTAGACGGGCATTTGAAATTGCATCTTTTACTTTCCGTATATCTGAATTTGGCCGTTTTTTAAGCTGTACGGACGGACGAATGTCCCAAACTCTACGCAAACTCCTTTTGTTTATAAAGAAAAATAATATATACAAAGAATTGATGTAGAAATAACCCTCAAAAGAGACAAAAAACAGCCTGATTTTCACAAAATATAGCAATTGGGGCATATAGAATGGCGCGTACGGACGGACGAACAGCCGTGCGAAGTATATTAAATAAAATACCAGCTTGTAGAGACTAACTTGCTTTATACATACACGTAGGTTTAAAATAAAAATAAATG
Organism: Azorinus chamasolen; assembly: GCA_963576725.1. Taxonomy (NCBI): domain Eukaryota; kingdom Metazoa; phylum Mollusca; class Bivalvia; order Cardiida; family Solecurtidae; genus Azorinus; species Azorinus chamasolen. The sequence continues at coordinate 61,589,523 of OY755252.1, forward strand.
TTTATACAGCCCAGGGCTCCATTAAATAGGGTCCAGAATGTGAATTTTGGACTCTTTAGCGGGTGTCCAGGATTGAACCTAAACCCAACTTTATCGATGATTTTCGGTAAAACACTTAGTACCAATAGAATAACTATAATAAGATCTACATATGCATTATACATTTAGTGCGCAGACATGGCGAGGTCTGTTCAGAAATGATGGTCAAAGTTCGTGAAATTCGGAAAAAACGGATATTTTCGCGATACTTAGCTAATTCAAGACCTCGCAAAGACATACACAAGAACGTACAGACCAGTATATTTATGCATAAAGTATGCCCAAGAACAGTTCTTTATATTGGTATAAAGATATAAAGAATATATGCAGGGATTATGTAATAATAAGACCCCCAAAACGGCGGAAATCGCTAAAGAACAAAGGAATGTTTTGGCGCCAAAATGGGTTTCGCGCTCGGACGGACGAACGCCTACACCGGGGAACAAACCATTTATAAGGCCTAGTAAGCAGCTACACGTCGGTGCAAAATATTTAAAAAATATTGAAAATTGGCTGAGATATCAGGTTCCAACCCACTTAAAATGATCAAATCCGGAACCATTTAGGGGTATCTGTGTCATAACTGGCAACCTAATCAAAACTCTGAGTTGACACTTGGTTAGTACTTATTTATAACATCTTGAATAGTTCTACAACTATATGAAAGCATATTACAGAAATATTAATTAATAAGCGCGTTATGAACGTTTGATGTAACAGGAGCAAATATGAAAGTGTCTGTTTTTAACATTTTTTTAAAAATTTTAATGATAACCCGTAGAGCTAGAATATCAAACGACATGTCGTGTTGTAGGTCTTAACGTGCCCTACACGCTGATACCTTCATAATGGAAATCGGTCAAAAGATAAGTTTTTTATTGCCCAAATACGGCCAGGGACACTTCAACCACCAAACCCTATCAAAATTCAGCCTAAAAATGCGATAACTTCCTTATATGGAAGTTTTCAGAAATGACACTTACAGGATCCAAAGACATTTGGTTGCTGCATCTTTTGACACCAACATCGCTATATTCGGAAAATAAGTAAAAGTGTCATAAACAAATCACGAAAGTTGCGAACTTTTGTTAGGTTAAATAGTATACCTGACATGGCATCATAATCTCAACTCCCGGTTTTGGAGACAGAATTTTTTTTGTGTGTGTGTTTGGTATGTGGTTGGGTCAAGGTCATCGAAACCCGACATTGAAAGGTCACGATTGGTGTTGCGTAATCGCTGGGGTGGGGTTAAAAATCAAGGGTTGGAATGTTCCTCAAAGTTGACCAGAAATTCGGATCCTTATTATTGTGTGTACTCAGGGACACTCGGCTCAAAGACATAAATCGGGCTCAAGAAACATGATATACATAAGTATGTATGTCTGTCAACGGGTTGCAAAAACACGAAATATAGCCTCAGATAAGAGAATTTTCAGCGCGTACGGTCGGACGAACATGTTAGTATTGCAACATCTGGTAATTTTGTAAAGTATATTATAGGGCCTTTGGACTGAATGTAAAATTATATAATCTATCTATAAAATTACGCCTTATACGGGCATTTGAAATTGCAATTCTCGGTAATAAAAACACCGGTCGAGTAATAACCTTATCTTGTACGGCCCGCACAGACAGACAGATGAACGGACGGACATTCAAACCTACGCGGACGGTTAGCAAATATCCTGTACTATATACCCATGTATATATTATAAGTCTATACCACCCTGTTATTGATACAGTCTTTGTCAAAAGTCATGAAACCGACCCGTTTTTTATAGCAAAATATAGATTCCGAGGAGAGAACTCACTGCGCGTACGGTCGGACAAACACATTAATACTGCAACATCTGGTGTTTTGGTAAAGTATATTATAGGGCCTTAGCAATGAATGTAAAAATATATGATCTGTCTATAAAATTATGCCTTATACGGGCATTTGAAATTGCTAATTTCATTAAAGAAAACAACGATCGCGTAATAATCTCTAATATCTTTTACAGCCCGCACAGACAGATATATGAACGGACGGACATTGAACCCTACGCAGACGGTTAGCAAATGTCCTGTACTATATACCCATATATATTTTATAAGTCTATACCACCCTATTATGGCTACAGTCTGTGTCAAAAGTCATAAAAACGACCCCTTTTTATAACAAAATTTAGACGCAGATTAGAGAATTTCCTGCGCGTACGGTCGGACAAACACGTTAATAGGGAATCGACCGGGCGCCGAAGGCGCCGTCGATTCGCTCTACGGTAGATGGTTAAGCCCAAAAAAATTGCGTGTCAAAAGTGAATTAGGCTATTTCGGGAGTTTTCATTGGAAAGCATTGACCAGCGCCGAAAATCCGAATTTGACATGTAATTTTCTGAGAAATTCAGATGATTCGGCGACGCCGTAAATCGGGTAATAAATCGTGGTACAGTCATTTTTTAGAAAATTCTTATCGCTACATTTCGGACATTCTTCAATTTTCTTCTGACAGTTATCTTGAAATTGACTCGATTCGACGAAATACTGTAAATAAAACATGACTCCTTCAAACAAACATTACAGATAATGCCTATAAATACACTTGAGATGGTGCAACAGATAAGTTGTAGTGTAAAAAGGTGAACTTTTATAATGAAATGACAAGCAAGCCGCGAAGCGGCTTGCGAGAAATAAAATGCATTTTAACATGATTCGGACTTTATGCCGCCGAAAACTTACAATGATTGAGGTTCCAGTATGTTGGCACCCGACAGGTAGGACTATGTTACATTATAATAAACATTTCTTTTTATGACGAGCAAGCCGCGAAGCGGCTTGCGAGGAACATATTACTTATTTTACGCACAACTATCTATCTATCTATCTATCTCTGTATAGACTGGCAACCCCTCTCACGAGTGTTATAGCCAGGAAAATGTGCACGTCAGAACTGTTAGTGAAGTGAAAGATAAAAAGGAACCCACTTTCATGATGCTCAGCTAGTCCACTTTTGCGTACGACTCTATCGAGCTACTTTCGGGTTTAACGATATCCCGGCAGACGGCAACCATCACAAAAATAGAATGATGTCTTAGAGTTCATTGATGAGACTAGATGCTCAGCTATAACCATGTTAGGATGTGTCTGGTTGGACTTCGTTAACATTTACTCATGTACACTTTTGCAGAATCATACAGCTCATACAGGCACCCGACAGGCACCAGTCATTTCGCCCCTGGTTGTTTCACTCCCAATAGGGATCCTGGTCGTTTCGCCAACCCCCCCCCCCCCCCCCTACAAAAATAATGCTTACGAAATGCAATTTTCGAATAGTTTAAATCTCAGAAAAGTCCCATTTTGTAGAGTTTCAGAATTGTCTGATCTGGGTCTACTCTGTTTGCAAATGCGTGAAAACACGTTCATATCAGGGAAAGGGTTAAGAACAGGGAAAGGGTTACTAAGAGTCTACTGCTATCAGTATAAATGTAACTCCAGTATATATACTCTTTACATTAATTAAGAGTTACACATGTGACATGGTTTGTTAATAAACTGAGATAATTACAAGCTGTCAACATACATACTCTTTACATTAATTAACTCTTTCCCTCATATAAACGTGTTTTCACGCATTTGCAAACAGTAGACCCAGATCAGACGAGGATCGGGGTCTGCTCTGTTTGCTAGTAGAATTTGATAGCTCTGATTATTTGCTTTCTAAAATGTGTACAATGTCCCATCTTCCATATTTCCTTATATAACTATTTTGCTCATGAAAATTCAGTAGGTATTGAAATTTGGAATAAACACAGAACAGGGAAAGGGTTAAGAGTTACACGTTTCACATCCTGAGATAATTACAAGCTGTCAGCATTTTTGTTAACAGCCTAAGACAATCACACGCTGGCAACATGTAAAAGCTATATGTATGTTCATATCTCAACAAACATGCCTGACAGGGGAAGGGCTAGATTTCCTTATGAATATATAAGATTATAACTATATTATATAAGAAAATATAAGATTATAACTATAAATCTTCTACTCCAGAGACTGCAGTTGAATTTGAATGGCATTTGGTAGGAATAGTGGGCCGCCTTGCAAGGAATATGTATATACTGCTTTCCATTCAGCACAGATTATGTTACAGTTAGGATATGTCAGGCAGAACTACATGTTAACACCTTACTCTGAACTCAGTATGCCTTTGCAAACAGAGTGTACTACAATTTCTGCCATGGCCAAAAACTCCTCAGTTTATAATACATTACGTGATGTAGTTGTACCGTTATAAGAATTCAGCTAATTAATGTTCATACAATGCTTTATTTCCTTCATAAATATTTATGAGGTAAAGGGTTAAAAGAACAAACCTTTTGCCAGTAAGCATTCAACAGCTGCATTATCCATCCTGATGCGTGATGTCACATTGACTATACCAGCACTTATAATGTGGCTATTTAGTAGGTTAGGCATGATTGTATGTTTCAAATACTAAAGGTTTGGAGAATCAGATTTCATGTTGTTTATTTTTTAGCAAATTTTAAACACAAATTTACAATTATGCAATCTATGTATATTTAAAGTAACAAGTTAATCGAGAAGCATAGAGGAAGTACTTCAACAATAAATCTAAATTTGGCTGTTCTGATATAGTCAAACGTTTTAGGGGAGTGGGATGTGGTAGGGAATCTATCAGACATGATATGCTCATAAATTCCTGTCTAAAAACCTCAGATCTCTTTAAACATACTGAAAAATAGGTATGAATATCAAGGTCTAAGTTAGCTTCTGCTCCAAATTGCCATTTTCCATAAATGCTATCAGTGTAGTTTAATGGAAGAACACCTTCTTGGCTTATAATTAGCCATAGAGGGAAGTCTAGGTTCAAATCCTAGCACTGTCTATTGGAAAGGCTTTTTGGAGTCAGTTATTTGCTATAGACAACCTTTAACCCTTTCCCTGTTCTATGTTTATTTCAAATTTGAATACCACCTGAATATTCAGGGACAAAATAGATTAATGAAATATGGAAGATGGAACATTATAGCCATTTAAAAACTACAGAAACAGTTCTATCAAATTCTATTAGCAAACAGAACCTATAGGAGCCTTCTGATCAGGGTCTACTGTGTTTGCAGTTACATAAAAGTTGTTTGTACATGTATGAGCGAAAGGGTTAAACAGAAATAATAATGTCCCGAACAATTTTTATGATACATGTACAGTACAATGTCCACTTTTTGTGTCCATTGCTTTGGCAGGGTGACAGGGTTTATTTTTTGCATGGCATCTTTTATTTTGTCACATTTCTGCTGGCAGGTGACACATGTTCCTTTGAACACTTTTGTTCTAATTCCTGTCATATTTCTCACTTTCTTGTCCATGTGTATCTTAAAATAGATATAATAATTTAAACTGGATCTTAATTCATGGACAGGGGATAGCTATAATTGAGTTTATTTTGTATGCATTATCTACATTTCATTATCAACCAATAACAACTCATCTTCTCATTTCAAAATTGCACACACAAACATAAGTATGAGTTTTTGTTACTGATTGTTAATTTACTTTTACAGTGATTGACCTGATTTTTGTCTAGCCTACTTGTTGTCAGCTCAACAGTTGCCAAAGTGTCAGTTGTGTAGGCACATACATATGTCTGTCTGTTTGTCCATTTGATTTTGTAACAGCAAATCCATTATTTTGTATCAACAGATCTCCATATAATGTGGCCCATATCTTGAGTAGACAGTGTACCAGGTACAAGGGCCTTAACTCTCGCATCACACATTTTGAAATTTATCCTTGATTTAATTTTCTTCATTCACTGGGTCATACAAAAATTTAATTTTATAAATGGCTTAGTCACTAGTAGACAGTGTACCATGTATAAGAATTATGACTCAAGGTTCACTCCACCAGAGGCTGGGCTGATTTTACTTTAATTGCTGTAGTGAAAATTTAATAAACAAATAAATATTTTCTCTGACATCCATGATCAGATTTAAAATATAAAAAATGGCAGGAATGTTCCGTAGGTGACCATTTACAAAGTTGTAACCCATAAAATACAAGAGCACCACTTGGAGGTTCCAATGTTAAAGTTTTCGAACAGTGACAATGAAAATGCAGTACGACATAGCTCGAAAAGCAGACAAGCTAAAAATGGCCACCATAAATTGGGCTAAATCCATTCTATGGCTAAAGGGAGCATTAAACCATTGAACAGATTTTTATGTACCAGTATTTTTTGTAAGAATAATTGGTGAACATTTGCCAAGTATTCATTTTGTTTCCTAAAAATAAAAAAAATGAGGCATATGGCTAAGCGTCACATTTTATTTATAGGTCAATGTGACCTTGACCTTGGTCTTCATTTACAAAATAAACTTGTGCGGAGCAAACCTCATATACCGAATCAGTTAGGATCACAGATATGGAATGTGAGTTCATCTTAGGATGGTAGAGTGTCGCATACTAGTTTTAGGTCAATGTGACCTTGACCTCATTTAAAAACAAGCCCGCCCGGAGCATATATCATACAATACTTCAGCTAGGATCACCAAATATGGTGTGTTAGTACATCTTGGGATGGCGGGGTGTCACATACTATTCATAGGTCAATGTGACCTTGACCTTGGGCTTCATTTACAAAAAAAGCTTGTTTACAGCATATCCCTACACCAAGTCAGCTAGGATCTTTACTAAATATGGTGTGTGAGTTCATCTCCGGGTGGCGAAATGTCGCATACGTTTTGTAGGTCATGTGGCCATGACCTTGACATTTGACCTCAATTACAAAAAAGCTTGTATTTTGTGGTAGTTTGAGTTCAAATTCTGCTCATACTATGCGATCTTTACTTTCATTTTGCCGTGCATATACAGACCTGATAACAAATCACCTTTCATTGGCAGTGCTTTGCTTTGAGGGCATTTGTCAACTACTGCGACACATTTCTTGTTTGGCTATATTTTGACAATAAATTGACATACATAAATGTATGTTCTTACGTAACACTATGTACTTCGTGACCTATTGTCTCAGATGAACGATAATGGACACTATCATTATTATAATATTGCTTAGGTTTTGTCGTGGTTGTGGCTTTCTTCACTAACAATTTTCAGATTTAATTTGTCACACATCTTAATCATATGTAGACAGTGCATAATGTGCGAGATTCGCAACATTTGTTTTGAATTATGTGAATTACATGGATTGACATACATCTACGTTCGTTAAATTTCATAAGTTATGTTTTACTTCATTGCATGTAAAATGTCGATGCTCGATTCCCGGTAGAGGCAGTGCCTTAGTTCATATTATTGCAACATCTGGTATTTTTGTAAAGTATATTATAGGGCATTTGCACTGAATGCACAATTATATTATATATCTAAAAATTATGCCTTAGACGGGCATTTGAAATTGCATTTTTTTACTTTCCGTATATCTGAATTTGGCCGTTTTATAAGCTGTACGGACGGACGAATGTCCCAAACTCTACGCAAACTCTGTCCCTTTGTTTATATCTTTATTACCTACCTACATATGTAAAACAAATAATATATACAAAGAATTGATGTAGAAATAACCCTCAAAAGAGACCAAAAACGGCCTGATTTTCACAAAATATAGCGATTGGGGCATATAGAACGGTGTGTACGGACGGACGAACAGCCGTGCGAAGTATATTAAAATACCAGCTTGTAGGGACTAACTTGCTTTATACATACACGTAGGTTTAAAATAAAAATAAATGTTCATACAGCCCAGGGCTCCATTAAATAGTGTCCAGAATGTGCATTTTGGACTCTTTAGCGGGTGTCCAGGATTGAACCTAGACCCAACTTTATCGATGATTTTCGGTAAAACACTTAGTACCAATAGAATAACTATAATAAGATCTACATATGCATTATAAATTTAGTGCGCAGACATGGCGAGGTCTGTTCAGAAATGATGGTCAAAGTTCGTGAAATTCGGAAAAAAACGGAAATTTTCGCGATAGTTAGCTAATTCAAGACCTCGCACAGACATACACAAGAACGGACAGACCAGTATATGTATGCATAAAGTATGCCCAAGAACAGTTCTTTATATTGGTATAAAGATATAAAGAATATATGCAGGGATTATGTAATAATAAGACCCCCAAAACGGCGGAAATCGCTAAAGAACAAAGGAATGTTTTGGCGCCAAAATGGACGAACGCTCAGATGGACGAACGCTTAGACCGGGGAACAGACATTTAGTGCCATTTAAAAGGCATAGTAAGCAGCTACACGTCGGTGCAAAATATTTAAAAAATATTGAAAATTGGCTGAGATATCAGGTTTCAACCCACTTAAAATGATCAAATCCGGAACCATTTAGGGGTATCTGTGTCATAACTGGCAACCTAATTAAAACTCTGAGTTGACACTTGGCTAGTACTTACTTTTAACATCTTGAATAGTTCTACAAGTATATGAAAACATATTACGGAAATATTGATTAATAAGCGCGTTATGAACGTTTGATGTAACAGGAGCAAATATGAAAGTGTCTGTTTTTAACATTTTTTAATTTTTAATGATAACCCGTAGAGCTAGAATATCAAACGACATGTCATGTTGTAGGTCTTAACGTGCCCTACACGCCGATACCTTCATAATGGAAATCGGTCAAAAGATAAGTTTTTATTGCCCAAATACGACCAGCGACACTTCAACCACCAAACCCTATCAAAATTCAGCCTAAAAAATGCGATAACTTCCTTATATGGAAGTTTTCGGAAATGATACATACATGATCTAAAGAACCATTGATGTCGCATCTTTTGACACCAAAACCGCTATTATCGGAAAATAAATAAAAGTGTCATAAAGGGAACACGAAAGTTGCGGACTTGTGTCTGGTTAAATAGTATACCTGACATGGTGTCAAAATGTCAACTCCTGATTTTTGACATAGAATGTTTTTATTACTGCTGGGTAAGAGGTCGGGTCAAGGTGACCGAAACCCGACCTTGAAAGGTCACGATTGGTGTTGCGTAATCCCGGTTTTTTTTTAAAAAGTTGGAGTGTCCCTGAAAGTTGATCGGAAATGACGTCAAACGTAATTAACCCTACCCGGAATTCTGAACTGGTATAACTCAGTAACAGTATGAATTGCAAAAATAGTGACAACTACAAGAAACTGCTTCGTTTAAAAGGCTCTGTCAATTCAGTTCCACTTTCCCACCTAGCATGTTTCTTTATGGGTTATATATATTCCACATCTCTCCAGTCGTTTGTTGTAAGAGAAAATTTAATTCATTAAATGATTGCTGTCAAAATCTTGATGTCCATCTAATTATTTTCTAGGACTTAACGACTTTTGTTCTTACATGTATATTCCAAATCTCTCCGGTAGCTTGTTATAAGGGAACATTTAATTCATTAGGCTGTGTCACAAACAAGGGCAGACAACCCACTTGTATTCAGTCGAGTTGTCCATTTGACCATAGTGTCATACCCACTGCATTGAATCTTTTACAACGATATGCTACAAGCCTGGGTTTGATTGCATCTGGATCAGGATAACACGACCGACAACCACCGGTCTCTCGGCACGAATGTGGGTGGGGTAACAAAATTGAAATATTAAAACCGTCATAACCTTTGAACGGAGAAAAATAGAAAACTAAAGTAAACTGCAAAGTTGCTTGTCCTGGTGGGACCTATGGATTGATATTTACTAGGTTATTTATGCGACCGGCCGAGAACGGGACCGAAAACCATTTCCGTTCAAAGTTCGCGAACATCCAGCATAACTCAGGATCCATAGGAAATAGAAATATGGTGTAAACAGTAATTTTGCCTTATTAGACAAGCCCTGTCGTTTGCTGTCGCATTGTTTCACTTAGCACTTTTAGTTCGGATTTTCGCTCTAGTGCACGGTTTTGAGGTCTCAGGTTCGAAACCTTGATATCAATCGATTTACTGGCTAGGACTGAACAACTTTTGTTCTTACATATATATTCCAAATCTCTCCGGTAGCTTGTTATAATAGAAAATTTAATTCATTAGGCTGTGACACAAACAAGGTCAGAGAACCCACTCGATCCCCGGCCGCGACAGACTAAAAGTCATTAAAAGCTGGTTCTAGTAGCTCCCTTGTCTACGCTCGACATTAAAAGGGTAGTTCTAGGACTGGTCGGCCCGGTGTCAGGATAATGAGACTGGATGGGGTGCCCTTGCCATGTGCCCGCGACAGGGACATTCCAGTGATGCAGCACTATAACTTGTCTCAAGTACTCAAGAAATACTGTTGGTCACAACTCACAAATTCACTCACTCACTCACTCACTCAACAGCAAATTTGCTTCATTTGACAAGCTCGATCGATTCTCGTCAAGTTTTCTTATCCAGTCGTTCTGGTTCCGGTTTTTCGCTTTTGTGCAATATTTTGAAACCTTCATGTCAATCGATTTAACAGTCAGAAATGGAGAACTTTTATTCTTACATATATATTCCATGTATCTCCGGTAATATGCCCTTTCCTTCATATAAACGTGTTTTTACGCATCTGCTTACAGAGTAGACCCAGATCAGACGGTTCCTTTATAGCCGTCTGATCAGGGTCTGCTATTTTTGCTAACGGAATTTGATACTTCGTTCTTTACTTTCTAAAATGGCTGCAATTTCCCTTCTTTTAGAAATGAAAAAATAATGAAATCTTGTTTTTTAAACTCAAGAATAATCTAATGCATTTTTCATCAGCAAGCTAAAGGTTAATGTATACCTCTTGTGAAACACTCAAGTAAATGCTGATTAAATCTACTTGGTCAGATAGATCTTATAAATGGAATCAATCCATAAAGTCAACACATGAAATAGTTCTCATGAGCGTGTGTAGTGTTCTTGTAAACTAACCACTGGTCAGATTGTTTGTACACAGTTATCAAGCATCTGATCAAACTACTAATGAATCTGAACTGCCGTAAGCTGGAAAGTCTGATTTCGCTTTAAACACTATTTCCCATGGATATTTCTTGAGAACTATGTTTATGTAAATGTAAGAAAGGAATTTCAAATTTCAAGGTACTTCGAATACTGACAGGGATGGTAATTATACTACATAGGCGTAGGAGCGTTTTCAATATCGTGTGTGTGTGTGGGGGGGGGGGGGGGGAGGGGGTGTAATGGCGGGGGGAGGGGGTCAAGGAGAAAAAAATATATTTGTAGCTTAAAACTTCTTCCAGTGGTTGATATATTATACATTTCTATATAAAATGTGACGAAGATGGGGAAACGGAAGAAAAAAGATTCGATCCACTGGCTTATTAGTCTTCATTGTGTTACAGACAGCTTGTTAGACCACTCGAACAAGATGACCTGCAGTATAACGTAATTTTACCATATTTAACTTGTCTAACGAGCAAATTTCCCTTCATCCCGGAAGATACACATTTTCGGAAAAAAATTAAAACATAGATCTATTCAAAAGAATATGTTAATTTCATATTGTAAAATTCACTCAATAATACGAATATTATTCCTGTCTTATCTTGAGTCATGTCTCACAAAAGCAATGCCTGTATCGTTTCCATTTTCTTTAAATTAATGAATTCCCGGTCAGGTTTATGCAGATACCTTCAGGAGAGGATTCTTACATTTCACCTGTTCGTTGGTTTTAAACACGTGTAGAAAAAGACAAAATAGCGCCAATCGTAACTACTCGTCGTTTTCCGTCAGTGTTCGGAGTAAAGCCGGGGAAACTTATCCGATGGCACTCGGGACACTTCAGATATTCCGAACCCTGGTGGAATAAGACGAGTAGTAGAATGGAGACGTAAAGTTTTTATGAGCTATGATCACTACTAGCTCCTTATTTGTTTTGAGAAACCCTTTTCTTGAGATAGGAGCTAAATTATGAATGATCACAAAGTCGATAAGTCGTGGATATATTTTGTTTTCAGAAATGCGATTCTAAAGATCTACTCTGCGTTCTGAGAAATTGGAACCTGAACATCAAGACGTAATATTAGTAACGATTATTGAACTGACACGCATAATTCTTAGCATTTCGATTGTCACTTTTATAATCATTTCTGGTATAAATAAAGAAGTACTGCAGATTCACATATGTGTGGAGCTTATCGATTCCCACGAAAATATAAAAATATACATGAATGGCAGTTTAATAATGTTTACCAGTACTCACAATCTATACCAACAAACAAGTAAAACTTGGAAACCTTGCTCAAGAATGTTATATTGCTATAAGTTTCATATAGAATACAAACTGTTCTAGGACAATACATATAGAAGACAACATAGTAAGCTGGAGCATAATATTAAGTCAGGTATTCCCCAATATTCGCCAGTATTGCATATTAATTATTACAGTATAACCTCTCTTAACCGGAATTCTAGTAGATAAGAATTTAGATACTTTTATGCAGGTGGCTGCTTAATGTAGAGTGAAAGTCATGCAGAGAGCTCCTAGAGGAGCTTTCTGCATGACTTTCACCCTGCATTAAGCTGCCACCTGTCTCGAAGACCGATATTCATACTACATTTAACGGCCGGTTAAGAGAGGTTTTACTGTACTTATTGATTATTGCTGATTCTGAAATGGTCTGCTCAGTTTTTGATATAAATTTACATTTCGCATAATCTAAACGATGTGCATATGCATGGAAAAATAACAATAATAATGCATGATAACATCACATTTCCTTATCTTGAAATAAAATAGTTGCATTACACCTAAAGGAGGACCTAGTTCTCAAATACTCTCTGCATATTTCATAAATACATTAGTATCTCAAACCTTCATCTGCTTCAGCTGTAAAAATACAAGTTATATTCCCTTTGTTTTCAATAAAAACCAAAAACAAAACAGTTTGGATTTCAAACAGTTTGGATCCTAATGAGACGCCGATTTAATCGTTGTCTCATTTGGACCAAAACTGTTTACAAACTTCATCACAAATTCGCCCAAATTAGCAGACTAAAGGTTAAATGGAAGAGAGGTTAATCTTATCTCCTCTGACCTATAGACAGTGACTGCTGGTACCACGGATTATTTATGAGTCCGTGCTTAAACGAATAACGGAGAGTTTCATTTTACTGAGATTGCAAGCGAGCGAATCTTGTCGAAGCTTGTGGTACAATGGCAACACGGAACTCAGCAATAATCTGAGAAAGGTATGTCAGTTACATTAAACAAATATTATGTTAAAAACGTACCTTAACTATAAATCGAAACAAAGGAAACACACCTACTGCGCGTTTACCATATCATTAACTGGAGTTGCCATTAGTACAGCGCCGTCGACCATTGCTTTACAAATTCTGTCAATACTGATATAGAGTTTATGAATGCTCAGTGATTAAATATTTCGACTCAAACGTTACCGTCTGCAGCTATTTTATATGCTGTATCTTTTAAAACATCGTGTATTTTAAGGTCTGAGTCAAAATCACTCTCAAAAGGTAATTTTATTGTTCTTCGGGATCATTAGTTTCGATGCTATTAGTTTTTAAAATTGAATACTGCTTAAGCCGGTGCTAGGGGGCGTGAGTAGTATTGCACTTGTAATTACTACTCATGAACATACTCAATAAAACCAAGTCTGCAATTTTCTCTTTTTGCATTTCTACTTTTGCTTTCGAAGGTTCACCCATTTTCAGAATATACATGGATGTATAATTGTAACGCAAATTGTTATAAAGGAAGTGTTAGCATATATAGTTTTCATGCAAATATGCATGTCGTTTAAATTTGTGTTGACAGCATTTGTACTGCAGATTGTTCAGAAATGAAAATAGAAGATGTGGTTCATTGTTACCTCGGAATGTTCATGATATAAAACACAGTTAGTTAGCCTTCCTAGAATGTGTTCGATTCTCACCGTAGGCAGATTGGAGTTCTTTCTTGATGAAGAGCAAATAATCTGCACTGATTATGCAGAGAAAAACTGTTTTGTTTCAAACATTTTAGATGAGAAACGGCAGTATAAAACAATTTTAACCGTAAAACTGCAGCAACTGATGTTTGACCCTTTTACCTCATGTTTACACAGCATCTGTGTCTGTGTGAATCCATAAATGTACCCCAGAACGTCTGCGTATAGTATTTATGTTATGTTTGTTTATTACGTACATCAGACAGAGGTTTTAAATGAACCACAGAATTGTTGTATGTCAACCCTTTCCCCATAAATACGCCTTACTAGGCCTTTGCAACCGGAGAAGACCCAGCCCAAACTGGTTCGGTAGGAACTGTAAGATCACGGAATATTCTGTTTGCTGACGATACATGTTCTGTGCTTTATATTTGGTATTCTCATGCATATGTACATGCTGCCTTTGTTGAACTTTTTGTCCTGTTTGTTTTCTGATCCCAACTTTTGAAATAGATGAAATAGAAACTTTCTGTTAATATATACATGCATCTGTTAAAGCTGTATCTATTTAATGGCATCAGATAAAGGTCAAATACAGCTTGCAGGATCAAATTTAGTGTACAAATGCAGGTTTTAAAGATGCATTTATTGGGTGGGTTAAGGTCTAGGTTACAATCACTCTTTGTGATAAAATATCAATGATTGCAGAAAAATAATAATGTTGGCGTTTGCCTCTTTAGAGGCTTAATTGTTGATTTGCTCATCTGCCAATACCATGTCTTTAAGTAAAACGTTACCTTTGCAGGAAAGTTAAATTGTCTAGTAGTTTGCTATGTAAATCAAGCACTGCTTTGTTTAATTGTTATTTATACAGATGCCTGAAAATCTTACAGCAACTGTACAGGTTTTGAAGTCAGCCGAAGGACATTCCGGTTTCTTATCAAAAGGACATTCTGTAGATTCTCACAAAGGTAATCATAAACCTGTATAATTACTTGTATATCTGCAAGGCAGATTGTTACAAACGGATTTGCAAATATCCTTGTCAAGCATATATGCATTGTGCTAAATTTGTGTGAATAACATTTGTACTGCAGAATGTTAAGAAATGGAAATTGGGGTTCATTGTTACCTCGGAACGTTCATGATATAACACACAGTCAGTAAGCCTTCCCAGATAAAGTTCTATATTCCCACAGATTGGATGATCTATGGCGAGGTATTACTCAGTCTGCTTAGCTAATGAAACGTAGAAAAGTTTTTAATTTGAGTGACTTTCATCTGCCTAAGACTATTTTAATAAAATTACTTAAGTATAACTCAGTCTAATTAGCTAAGCATAATTTTGAAACGGCCAGTATTTAATTATCTTATAACAATGTTTCATAGGACATAATGATGAACTTAAAAATTCAGTAATTGATGTTTGACACTTGTACCTCATAATGTTTGCATAGCATCTATGTATGTGTGTGTTCATAAATGTACCTCAGAACATGTGTGTATAGTATTGATGGTATGTGTATTATAACGTACGTCAGGGTCTACTTTGTTTGTTTAAGAAATATGCTTTGTATATTTTTTGTATTCTTATGCATATTAAAATGCTGTATTTGAATGACATTTTGTCCGGTTTGGAGATATCTTAATATAACTGTGCTCCAAAGGATATAAATATAACCATAAAACTTCAGTAACTGATGTTTGAAGCTTGTACCTCATAATGTTTGCAGAGCATCTGTGAATGTATGTGTGCATAAAATTACCTCAGAACGTCTATGTATAGTATTGATGGTATGTGTATGTATATACATGTACATACCTCAGACAGAGGTTTGAATGTTGCCTTTGAGTGACCTGTTTAGTCCTGTTTGTTTTCTATCAGCAACTTTAATCTTGACACCTACTTTTGAAGCAGACGAAATAGAAACTTCATGTTAGTGTACACATGCATCTGTTTAAGCTTTATCTATTTAATGGGATTAGGTCAGGGTCAACGTCACCTTTCAAGATCAAAGTTTGTGCACAAATGCAGTTTTTAAAGATGCATTTAAGTTGTTTAAGGTCTAGGTCAAAATTACTCTCAAAAGGTAAACCACATATCTGTTAATTTGTCATGTCATTCGGGATCATTTATTTTGATGTCATTAGTTTTGAAAATTGAATACTGCTTAAACCAGTGCTAGATGACGTGAGTAGTGTTGCACTTTTAATTATTACTCATGAACAGACTCACAAAACTGAGTCTGCAAATGTTTTCTTTTTGCCTTTCTAGTTTTGCTTCCGAAGGGTAACACATTTTCAGAATACATGCATAAATAGATTGCAGAATGTTATAAAAGAAGTGTTAGCATATATCGTTTTCATGCAAATGTGCATATTGTTAAGTTTGTGTTGACAGCATTTGTACTACAGAATGTGAAGAAATGAAAATAGTAAATGTGGTTCATTGTTACCTCGGAATGTTCATGATATAACACACAGTAGTAGCCTTCCTAGAATGTGTCGATTCTCACCGTAGGTAGATTGGATATTGTTTCTTGATGTAGAGAAAATAATCTGCACTGGTTATGCAGAGAAACCATATTTTGTATCAAACATTTTAGATGACAAACGACAGTATGAAGCATTTTTTAACCCTAAATCTTCAGTAACTGATGTTTGACTCTTTTACCTTATAATGTTTGCATAGCATCTGTGTATGTTTGAGTGCATAAATGTACCTCAGAACATCTGCGTATAATATTGATGTTATGTGTATTTATTCCGTACCTCAGGCAGAAATTTTAAATGGATCACAGAATATTTGTATGTTTCCCCCTTCCCCCATGAATAAGCCTTGATAGGCCTTTGCAATCGGAGAAGACCCAGACCAGACTGGTTCTGTAGGAACAAGGAGATCACGGACTATTCTGTTTGTTGAAGATGCATACCCTGTGCTTTATATGTTGTATTCTCATGCATATTTAAATGCTGCCTTTGGGTGAACTGTTTGTCCTGTTTGTTTTCTGTCAGCAACTTAAACGTTGACTCCAACTTTTTGGAATAGATGAAATAGAAACTTCATGTTAGTATATACATGCACCTGGTAAAGCTCTATCTATTTATTGGGATCAGGTAAAGGTCGAATACACCCTTCAGGATCAAAGTTAGTGTACAAATGCAGGTTTTAAAGATGCATCTATTGAATGGGTTAAGGTCTAGGTCACAATCACTCTTTGGATCAAAATAAAAGATCAATGATTGCAGAAAAAGAATAAAGTTGATATGCTCATGCGCCAATGCCATGTCTTTAAGTAAACGTTATCTTTGGAGGAAAATTAAACCGTCTAGCATTTTGTTATGCAAATCAAACATAACACTGCTTTGTTAAATTGTTATTTTGACAGTCTTACAGCAACTGTACAAGTCTTGAAGCAAGCCGAAGAACATCCCGGTTAATTATCAAAAGGATATTCTGCAGATTCTTACAAAGGTAATCGTAAACCTGTATAATTACTTGTATAACTGCAAGGCGGATTGCTATAAACAAATTTTGCAGATATCGTTGTCAGGCATATATACATGTTACTAAATTTGTATTGACAACATTTGTACTGCAGAATGTTAAGAAATAGAAATAGTGGTTCAATGGTACACAGTCAGTAGGCCTTTCCAGATAAAAGTACAAAAATGAGTCATGCAGGAAACACCACATACAGAACAAACACTCGCCCGAACAGCAACACAAGGAAACAGCAAATGTACATAGGTAGAAAAAACAACAAGAGACGCACAAAGACAAAACAAACATACAATAGGAGGAAGATGGAAGTACCGCCTTGGAACGGTCAGTGACAAAAGTCACCGGGGGTTTAAACCGGTTTATGGGCGCCCAACCTCACCCTTATTCCATCCCCATCCTAAAAGACAAACAGTGTAAATAAACGTATCCCCTCTCCGACTAATCTACAACAACCGCGACAGCAAATACAGTGGTAAAGTGCATGTATAACAAAGAAAACATTTAATTGAACATACTGTATCCACCTATCGCTAGTGTACTCAATGATTGAGCTGCAAACAGAGTAACTGTAGAAAAGTAATAAAGGGTACGACAAAAATGAAATAGTACAGATATCCGACGTTCTCCTTCCATTTCTGGATTTAAGAGGTCGCCTTCATAGAGTACTAAACCTTTCTTGTCGGCGTACATGCAAAGAGGCCAGCGTGATTGCCAACTGTAAAAGGGTTCACAACCAAACATGCAGTATGTTGTAGTAATACAGGATCATATCCCTTTTTAATGAATTGTTTTATATATTTGATGAACAAAGTGAGAAAATGGGTATGTCCAATAATTTTACGAAGTTTGTAAATCACATCACCATAAAATTCAGGATGTGAGATACCGTGTCGCAAAAGTACCTTGAGATTACATTTGTACTTGCCAATAAGCGAGAGATTTCGATAGTAAAATTTAGAGAAAGTTTTTCTTAGTTTATGGTATCTATATCCTTGTTTAAGCAGTTTTTCAGTTAAAATGAGATTTCGACTGTTAAAATCGTCAATAGATGAACAAGCTCTAGCAAAACGAATAAGTTGAGATATATAAACCCCGTAAGATGGAGCACGGGGAATATCCCCGTCAAGATGAGGAAAATTTACAATATTAAAATCAAAATCATCTCTTTTGTCATATATTTTAGAAGAAATCATTCCATTATTAATTTTAAGGTCTAGCTCAAGAAACGCTGCATAATTGTCGGACGGGTTAGCTTTATTCAATTTGAGTTCTTTAGGATAAATTGTAGGAATCAGAGCATCAAAGAAAGGGTTATCTAAGTTAAAAATATCATCCAAATATCGACAAGTTTCATTGAAGGCTTTTATAACATCTTCTTGTTTATATTCCCACAGTATGCAGATTGGATTTTCTGTGGCGAGGTAGTGAAAATAATCTGCACTGATTATGTAGAGAAGATCTATTTTGTTCCAAACATTTTAGATGAGATATAACAATTTAGAAACAATTTTCAAAGGTCGTGTTTGTATTCTGATAATTGGTATTGTACTTTAATTGATTGTAAGTATTAAAGGCGTTAGTAATTGTGAATTCATATCTATTAAGAGTGTAGGAATAACACATTTCATTAAGTATGTTCATTGAGTGATTTTTATCTGTCTATGACTGTATTCATAAAAATAATTAAGCACAACTCAAGTCTAATTAGCTAAGCATAATTTTGAACCGGCCAGTGCTTAGATATCTTATATTTGTGTTTCATGTAATATAATTGTAGTTTAAATGATTGTAAGTATAAAGGCGTTAGTATTTGAGAATTCGTATCTATTAAGGGTGTAGGAATAACACATTTCATTTGGATTAAGTCTTTTCATTGAGTGATTTTCATCTGTATTCATAAACATACTTAAGTATAACTTAAGTATAGCTTAGATATCTTATAAATGTGTTTGATGTGACATACATTAAATGTACAACCATAAAACTTCAGTAACTGATGTTTGACAGTTGTACCTCATAATGTTTGCCCCGCATCTGTGTATGTTTGTGTGTGAGTGCATATATTTTCCACAGAACGTATGTGTATAGTATTGATGGTATGTGCTTCTAATTACGTACCTCAGACAGAAGTTTTAAATGGATCACATAATATTTGTATGTTAACACTTTTCTATGGAACGCCGCAGTTGTCTTATGCTGATGTCGGAAATGTTGTCTTGTTGAAACATTATGTCGTCATGTCAAAAACATATGTTATCCTGTTGAACTATAATGTTATTATGTCAAACATAAGTTATCCTCTTCAAAACAAGTGTTGTTATGTGAAATTATTATGTCATCATGTTAAATAGAACGTCATCTTGTTCAATTCGAATATGTGATTATGTCAGTTCTGCAAGCAATTTTGTTATAATCATACATCATTATGTTAGACTAACATGTTAACCTGTTAAACGGGTATGTTATTTTGTTCACTGTTAAACTACTATGCTATTAGATCAAATGGGTAAGTTGTCTTCTTCAATACAAGTGTTGTTATGTTAATTTGTTATGTCATTCAGTTGAACACATACGTCATCGGGTTAAATTCCAATGTGATTATATCTTGTTATAGCCATATGTCATTTATTAAATTAATTTGTTATCCTGTTGAAGGGGTACGTTGTTTTGTTCAATGAAATAGTGATTATGTTGAATGTGCATGTTGTCTTGTTCAAACAGCATGTCATTATGTTATTCAGCATGTGGTCTTCATGAAACAGTATGTCGTTATGTCAAATACATATGCTATCCTGTTGAACTAACATGCTCTTATGTCAAACGCGTACGTTGTCTTCTTCAAAACAAGTGTTTTATGTTACATTGCTATGTCATTATGTTAAATACATACGTCATTTTGTTAAATTCAAATGTGATTATGTCAGTTTTGTAAGCTATCTTGTTATAACTATATGTCATTATGTTAAACTGATATGTTAATTTGTTATCCTGTTGAAGGGGTACGTTGTTCAGTACACTGAAACAGTGATCATGTTGAATGTGCGTGTTGTCTTGTTCAAACGGTATGCCATTATGTTATTCAGCATGTAAAATTCTTAATGACTAGAAGATATAAACGTCTACAAATTGTTATTTTATATTCAGGCATACATTTTTCTGCAATTCCGATTTCCTTGTAAAAAGTATGGGGTAGGTAGACTAGGTCGGAAAATATTTTTATTTTACAAAATATTTTTACACATATAGGATATATACCGTATTAGAAATCTATGAAAGATTTCCAATGATAAGAAAAATTCAATGTTTTAATATAATGCGGGATGAAATTAATCTAAAGTTGTTTGTAAGTTTAACAAGAGCTGTCGGAGGACAGCGAACTCGACTTTTTCGAGAATGTCACGAAATTGGAAACAATAACTAGACTAGATGAGTCCATAGGACACAAATGCTCCCGCTGTATGCTTGTCAGTAAAATGGTAAAGTCCAGTTGAGTTTTTATATGTTCAAGGTCGGAAATGAAGGTCACAAAGACACGAAATCCACCACAAAGCATTATCAAGGTCAAGATCACATGGATATGAAAGTAACCTCATGCTGTATCCATACACCAAGTTTAGTAATCCTAGTTGATAAAGTATAATAGATATGCTCCAGACAAGGTTTTTTAATGTTCAATATCAAATATCAAGGTCAAAGAGACCTTTAATTTGTGTGCGATACTCAACACTCCCAATATAAATCCATACACCAAGTTTAGTAATCGTATATGATGTAATATAGGTGATATGCTCTGGACAAGATTTTTAATGTCCATGGTCAGCGAGGTCAAGGTTAATGTCAGAGAAGTGAAAGTGGTACGCGACATTTCTTAACCTCAAGATGTATCCATACACAAAGTTTGGTAATCCTAGATGATTTAGTACAGGAAATATGACCTAGACAAGTTTTTTAATGTTCAAGGTCAAGAGAGGTCAAGGTTAGAGAAGTGAAAGTGGTACGCGAAACTCCGCAACTTCAAGATGTATCCATACACCAAGTTTGGTAATCCTAGATGATATAGTAGAGGCGATATGCTATGGAAAAGGTTTTTTAAATGTTCAAAGTCAGAGAGATCAAGGTCAAGGTCAAAGAAAAGAAAGTGGTACGCGACACTCTGCAATCTCCAGTTGTATTCGTACACCAAATCTGGTAATATTAGATGCAATAGTATAGAAGATATGCTTCTGACAATGTTTTATTAATGTTCGAGGTCAAGGTCAAATAAGACAATGACATGCTATTAGAACAAGACAACACGCACATTCATCATGATCACTAATTCAGTGAACAGAACAACGTACCCATTCAACAGGATAATATACAAGTTTAACATAATGGCTTGTGATTATAAGAAGATAGCTTACATAACTGACATAATCACATAACAAGATGACGTATCTATTGAAAAAAATGACATAAAAATTTAACTTAACAGCACTTGTTTTGAAGAAGACAACTTACGCGTTTGACATAATAAAATAATAGTTCAACAGGACAGCGTATGCATTTGACATGACGACATACTGTTTCAACATTTCCGACCTCAGAATAAGACAGCTGCAGCGTTCCATACTTTTCTCCATGAATACTCCTTACTAGGCCTTTGCAATCGGAGAAGACCCAGACCAGACTGGTTCGGTAGGAGCGGTCAGATTAGTGTCTACTTTGATTGTTTAAGATATATGTTTTGTGCTCTATATTTTGTATTCTTATGCATATTAAAATGCTGTATTTGAGTGACATTTTGTCCTATTTGTTTCTGTTTAAATATCTTATGACTGTGCTCCATAGGACACAATTATGTTTGACGCTTGTACCTCATAATGTTTGAATCCTATCTGTGTATGTATGTATGTGAGCATAAAACTACCTCAGAATGTCTATTTATAGTATTGATGTTATGTGTATTTATATACGTACGTCAACGTAGATAACAAAGAACTTTTTAAGCTATATACGGAACCTAAATTATGGATGTATTCGTGCATCTCAAAGAGTTTCATCATTTGAGTGAGGTATGGCCAATGCCATATCTTACAGTAAAACGTTTTCTTTCGAAGAAAAAAAACCTGTCGAGCATTTTGTTACTTACTAAACTTTCTTTGTGGAATTATTATTTATACAGACGCTGACAATCTTACAACAACTATACAAGTCTTGAAGCCAGTAAAAGAAACTTCAGGTGCATTATCAAAAGGATATTCTGCAGATTCTCACAAAGGTAAAACACCAATTTTTATAATATCATGTATAATTGTAACGAATATTGTTACAAAAGAAATGTTTTAAAGTATCGTTTCCATGCAAATATGCATGTTATTAATCATTTGTATTGCAGAATTTTAAGAAATGAAAAAAGTAACCGTGGTTCATTGTTACCTCGGAATGTTCATACTATAACACACAGTTAGATAAACTTTCCAGTATGTGTAGGCAGATGGATAGTCTATGGTGATGTAGAGAAAGTAATCAGCACAGATAATGTAGAGAAAGTTTTTTTTTGTTTTAAGCATTTTAGTTGAGATAGGCAGTTTAGAAACAGTTTTCAAAATTCGTGTTACTTCACAACAGCAAGTGTGAAGTGCTTGTTTGGCGGCTGTAAAGGTCGCCCCGTACTTCATTCTCAGTGTCGTTATATTTTCTGGTCCTTTGGGGTCATTAGTTTTGATGTTATTTGTTTGTAAAATTGAATAATGCTTCAGTCGGTGCTAGGGGCGTGAGTAGTGTTGCAGTTTTAATTACTACTCATCAACAGACTCAATAAAACCGAGTCTGCAATTTTCTCATTTTGCATTTTAACTTTTGCTGTTAGATATCTTAATAAAACTCTGCCCCAAAGGACATATTTATAACCATAAAACTTCAGTAACTGATATTGACGCTTGTACCTCATAAGGTTTGCACAGCATCAGTGTATGTATGTGTGTGTGCATAAAACTACCTCCGAACGTCTATGTATAGTATTGATGGTATGTGTATTTATATAAGTACCTCAGACAGAGGTTTTAATACATATATAAATGTTGCCTTTGAGTGACCTGTTTAGTCCTTTTTGTTTTCTATCAGCAACTTTAATCTTGACTCCTACTTTTGAAGCAGATGAAAAAGAAACTTCATGTTGGTGTACACAGGCATCTGTTCCAGCTTAATCCATTTAATATTTTAGGTCAAAGTCAACGTCACCTTTCAGAATCAAAGTTTGTGAACAAATGCAGTTTTTAAAGATACACCTATTGAGTTGTTCAAGGTCTAGCTCAACATCACTCTCAAAAGGTAGAACACAAATCTGTTAATGTTTCTGGTTCTTCAGGATCATTTAATTTGATGTCATTAGTTTTGAAATTTGAAAACTGCTTAAACCGGTACTAGGTGGCGTGAGTAGTGTTGCCCCTTTAATTATTACTCCTAAACAGACTCACAAAACCGAGTTTGCATTGGATGTTCACGTTTTATGTAGAGAAAATAATCTGCACTGATCATGCAGAAAAATCTATTTTGTATCAAACATTTTAGATGAGAAACGACAGTATAGAAACAATATGTAACAGCAAAACTGACGTTTGACCCTTTTACCTCATAATGTTTGCATAACATCTGTGAATGTATAAGTGCATAAATGTATCTCAGAACGTACCTCAGAACGTCTGCGTATAATATTGATGTTATGCGTATTTCTAACGTACCTCATACAGAGATTTTAAATGGATCATAGAATATTTTAATGTTTCCCTTTTCCCCCATGAATACGCCTTACTAGGCATTTGCAATCGGAGAAGACCCAGACCAGACTGGTTCTGTAGGAACAAGGAGATCACGGACTATTCTGTTTTCTGAAGATACATGCTCTGTGCATTCTATTTTGTATTCTCATGCATATTATATGCTGCCTTTGGGTGAACGTTTTGTCCTGTTTGTTTTCTGTCAGCAACTTAAATGTTGACTCCAACTTTTGAAATAGAAACTTCATGTCAGTATATACATGCACCTGTTAAAGCTTTATCTATTTATTGGGATCAGGTAAAGGTCAAATACACCCTTCAGGATCAAAGTTAGTGTACAAATGCAAGTTTTAAAGATGCATCTATTGAGTGGTTTAATGTCTAGTTCAGCGGCTAGCTGTCTATTTTCACTTTTGTTCTAGTTTTCCACCAATGAGAAACTGTTGCATTGTAATTTGCATATGACCTAGTAGTAAACTGTATTTTCATTAGTGAATACCTTGACTGGCATACAACCTTTTTATATGCCTCTACACATTCCGAAACTATGTAAAATTCTGATATACAGTCTACAAACGTTTCGAATTTCCCAGGGTAATTATTACGATATTGCAGTTATTTCAAACACCATGTTTTATGATAATTAGCTGCTTCGGCCTTGCAAATTGAATTCAATGCAATAATTAACATAATCACAACACATGTAAGGCACCATGTTACACAGACATGTTCTATAAACTTCTTAGAGTTCAGTCAAAACGCCATATAGTACAGAAAGTAATTATTTACACAGATATTTAGCATGGGACAGAAGCCTGTCGACTGTCGAAAGTTCTGTTCTTAAAATAGATTTTAAGACCTGGAATTTCCCATAAAATCAAAGCACTGATGTACTGATATTTATCACCTCATGGTAATGGTTGCTGAGCAATATTACCAGTTTGTCGAAACCTCTATTAAACTTTCAAACCTTTACTATCATTTTGCTATCAATTAATACAACATTTGATCATAAGTCCACTTTGACGAACAGGTAGTTTGCCGAAACCACCATAATTCACAGGCAGTGCTATAGAAAATAAAGAAGAAGGGTTTTTTAGTATATTAGAGTAGTGGTATTAATTACTATCCCCGACCAAAGCACCTAGACTCTGGTTGTTGGCTCTCTTTGATATAAAGCTACTTACTGAAGGCTATTACTACGCCTCTATCACATGGGGCTTGGGCTCATAGAGTAGGTTATATTGTTTTAAAAATACATGTAGATTCAGTTAAAGATGTCATTAATGATGATGCACACAAGTCGATTAAAGCGTTGATCTAGGCTAAATAAATACAGTTCTTTATGGAATTACAGACTCTGCACAAACAAAAACTTTATGCTTTAAAGTGCATTCAATTTCTGATCTTCATATCAATACAAATATAAGCGCTTTCATGTACATTTATAAAAGGTAAACTAAAGAACTAACTTGAGATAGTTTTAAAACATTACTTTGACATCGTACATTTTAAAAGTGCTTTCCTATAAAAGCAACCTGAAATATTTCAATAAATGCTTCTTCTACTCCAATTCATTTTCATTGCATGGTTTTCTACTAGTATAATAACATGCAACCCTTCATAGATCTAGTTCTCTGTACTAGTAGAATCTCCAAACATTGACATAAATATTGCAGAGATTGTGTTTTACATTGTGCCAATATTTGAGTGCCGCTGAATATCTTTTTAAAAGATATTTCTTGTTTTTACAGATGCTGACAGTCTTACAGCAACTGTACATGTCTTGAAGCCAGCTGAAGAACATTCTGGTTCATTATTAAAAGGAGATTCTGCAGATTCGCACAAAGGTAATCATAAACCTGTATAATTACTTTTAGAACTGCAAGTCGGATTGCTATAAATGAGTTTTGCAAATATCGTTGTCAAAGATATATGCATGTTGTTATATTTGTGAAGACAACATTTGTACTGCAGAATGCTAAGAAATGGAAATAGTGGTTCATTGTTACCTCTGAATGTTCATGATATAACGCACAGATAACCTTTCCCGTATGTGCTCACTTCTCACTGTTGGCAGATTGGATAGTCCACGGTGATGTAGAGAAAATAATCTGCACTGATTATGTAGAGGAAGTTTTTATTTTTATTTTACGCATTTTTGTTGAGAAAGGCAGTTTGGAAACAGTTTTCAAAAGTCGTGTTTGTATTCTGAAAGTTTGTGTTGTAGTTTAAATGATTGTAAGTATATAGGCGTTGGTATTTGAGACTACGCATCTATTAAGAGTGTAGTTTTGATTAGTTTTTTTATTGAGTGATTTTCATCTACCTTATACTTAAGTATAGCTCAGTCTACCTAGTTAAGCATAATTCTGAATTGGCCAGTATTTAATTATCTTATAACAGTGTTACATAGGACATAATGATAAACTTAAAAAATCAGCAAATGATCGTTGACGCTTGTACCTCATAATGTTTGCATAGCATCTGTGTATGTGTGTGTACACAACTAGACATTGTTGTCCGGTTTGTTTTCTGCTTAGATATCTTAATATATCTATTATAGGACATAATTATAACCATAAAACTTCAGTATCTGATGTTTGACGTTGTACCTCATACTCATAATGTGTATTACAGCATCTATGTGTGCATAAAACTACTTCAGTACGACTATATATAGTATTGATGGTATGTGCATTTACATACGTACCTCAGACAGAGGTTTTAATACATATTTTAGTGTTGCCTTTGAGTGACCTGTTTTGTCCTGTTTGCTTTCTATCGGCAACTGTACTCTTGATTCCAACGTTTGAAGCAGGTGAAATCGAAACGCCATGTTAGTGAACACATGCATCTGTTTAAGCTTTATCTATTTAATGGGATTAGGTCAAGGCAAACCTCACCTTTCAAGATCAAAGTTCGTGCACAAATGCAGCTTTTAAAGATACATCTATTGAGTTGTTTAAGGTCTAGTTTAAAATCTCCCAAAAGGTAAAACACAAATCTGTTATTTTTTCTGGTCCTTCGACATCATTTATTTTGATGTTATTAGTTTTGAAATTAAATACTGCTTAAGCCGGTGCTAAATGGTGTGAGTAGTGCTGCACTTTTAATTATTACTCTTGACCAGACTCACAAAAACCGAGCTGCACATGTTCTCTTTTTGTATTTCTACTTTTGCTTTCAAAGGATCACACATTTTCAGAATATATGTATAATTGGAAGCAGAATGAAGTGTTAGCATATATAGTTTTCATGCAAATATTTATGTTGTTGAATTTGTGTTGACAGCATTTGTACTGCAGAATGTTAAGAAATGAAAATAGTAAATGCGGTTCACTGTTACCTCGGAATGTTCATGATATAGCACAATTAGCCTTCCCATCCCAGAATGTGTTCGATTCTCACCGTAGGCAGATGGGATGTTTTATCTTGAATTTTAATTGATGTTTAACCGATTTACCTCATAAATGTTTGCACAGCATCTGTGTATGTGTGAGTGCATCCATGTACCTCAGAACGTTTGTGTATAGTATTGATTGTATGTGTATTTATTACGTACCTCAGACGGAGGTTTTAAATAGATCACTTAATATTTGTAAGTTAACCCTTTCCCTCATGAATAGGCCTTACTAGCCATTTGCAATTGGAGAAAACCCAGCCCAAACCGGTTCGGTAGGAACTGCGGGATCACGGACTACTATGTTTGATGAAGATGTATGCTCTGTGCTATATATTTTGTATTCTCATGCATATTTAAAAGCTGCCTTTGAATGACCTTTTGTCCTGTTTGCTTTCTGTCAGCAACTTTAATCTTGGCTCCAACTTTTGATTTGAACTAGATGAAATAGAATTTTCATTTTAGTGTATACATGCATTTGTTCAAGCTGTATCTATTTAGTGGAATCGGGTTACGGTCAAAAACACCCTTCAATATTAAAATCAGTGTACAAATGCAGTTTGTAAAGATGCATCTATTGAGTGGGTTAAGGTCTATGTCACAATCACTCTTTGTGATAAAATATCAATGATTGCAAAAACAGAATAATATTGGCTTTTGCTTTTAAGCTATATACAGAGGATTAATTATTGATGTGCTCACGCATCTCAAATGGTTGCATCATTAGGGCGAGGTCGCGCCAATGTTATGTCGTAAAGTAAAACGCTATCTGTAAAGAGAAATTAAATTGTCAAGCATTTTGTTTTGTAGATCAAACCTAAAACAGCTGTTTTAAATTGTTATTTATTCCGAGGCGTGTGACAGACTTACAGCAACTTACAATTCTTGAAGCCAGCCGAAGAACATTCCAATTCATTATCAAAAGGACATTCAGCAGATTCTCACAAAGGTGATCATAAATCTGTAAAATTACTTGTTTAATTGTAAGAGGCAGATTGCTATAAAAGATGTGTGCAAATACCATTTTCATGCAAATATGCATGTTGCTAAATTTGTATTGTCAACATTTGTACTGCAGAGTGTTAAGAAATGAAGATGGTGGTTTATTGTTGCCACGGAACGTTCATGATATAAAACACAATTTAGTTTAGCATTCCATGATAAATTGCTCAATTCCACCGTATGCAGACTGGATGTTCTATGGCGATGTAGAGAAAATAATGTGCACTGATTATGTAGAGAAAAGCTATTTTGTTTCTATCATTTTAGAAACTGGTCTAGCCGTAAAACTTCAGTTACTGATGTTTGACCCTTGCACCTGATAATGTTTGCACAGCGTCTGTGTATGTGTGGGCGTGTGCATAAATGTACCTCAGAACGTCTATGTATAGTACTGATGATATGTGTATTTATTACGCACATCAGACAGATATTTTAAATAGATAACAGAAGATTTGTATGATAACCATTTCCTCCATTAATACGCCTTACTAGGCCTTTGCAATCGGAGAAGACCCAGACCAGACTGGTTCGGTAGGAACAGTGAGATCACGGTCTACTCTCGTTGCATAAGAGATATGCTTTGTGCTTCATATTTAGTAGTCTTAAGCATATTCAAACAGCTGCATTTCGGTGGCTTATTTTTGTCCTTTTTGTTTTCTGTCAGCAACTTTAATCTTGGCTAGATGAAATAGAAACTTAATGTTAGTGTACACATGCATCTGTTAAAGCTGTAATTATATAGTTGGACCAGGTCAAAGCCAAAGTCACTCTTCATGATCAAAATGTACAAATTCAGTTTTTTAAAGATGCATCTATTGAGTTGAGTCAGGTCTAGGTCACAAACACTCTTTGTGGTAAAATTTCAGTACTTACAAAAACAGTATAATGTTGGCTTTTGAGTTTTAGCTGTATATAGTGGATCAAATTTTGGAATGTTCATGATATAACATACAATTAGTTTGCCTAACCAAAATGTGTTCGATTCTCATCGTAGATAGATTGTATTTTCTTTTGTGATGTAGAGAAAATAGTCTGCAAAGATTATGTAGTGAACACTTATTTTGTTTCAAACAATTTTAGTTAAGATAGGACAGTTTAAAAACAATTTTCAAAAGTTTGTATTCTGAAAATCCACTACTTAATGGATAACATTTTATACAGATCCTCCTTAATAAAAAAATAACAGTACATATATATTTTTGTTGTCAACTCATAAATTTTAAGTAAAAGACACGTGCCCCTCGTAGGTAAAAATATCAGCAAGTTTGCAAACAGTCAAATAGGTACAGATTAGCGACCGCTTCCCAACCGAAGTTCTGAATTCGGCCTGCACTCTATATGCAGTGATGCAAACATTCATATAGTGTTCTGTTTAGTTACGACGATAATACATCAGCTGGTTTAGATCAATATATTTCAAAACACACCTTTTAGGCACAGTATTTGCTATTTGAGAATTACACAATACATTGTACTCTGCAAAAGTATTTGTATATTCCTTTTTCCGTACAATTTAAGCACATTATCTTCTATGGCTGAAGTTTGGCAACTTGATTACCTGTCCGTATTGAATTTTAGTGCCAAACAATTTTGTTTGGTTTAATATGGCTCTAAACCGTTTGCGTAAGTCTTTAAGTATCGGCTTTATGTACCCATCGAATAAAATAAGTTTAGCATTTTTGAGGCCAGTATAATTATAAGGATTGGTCCTGTAATTATACTGCCATAAAATGAAGTTTTCCGTCCATCCGTCTACAGAAGCAATCTTGCCCGCAGTATCAAGCATAATAAAAAAAATACACATTGACTTTGACTAAAGTAAATACATAGATTGCAATACATGTCTCTGATTATAGTGATCATATTTAGTATCAGTTAATCGCTAGAATATCTATTTAAAAGTTATGATTATTACAGATGTATACTATTAAAATTTATTAAAAACGATTCAAATCTAAACAAGAGTGGAACGAATGGACGATTAATCGATTAGTGATAACTCTGATTATATTCCTACTGTTTAGACCCGTTCAATATTTTAAAACATATGCTCAAATTGAGAAGAATATTAATTTGTATGGATGATACAATGTATTTGCAATACGCACTTGTAGTAGTGCGTAGTTGCACACGTACACGCGTACACGCACATACGCTGGTTTATATAGCTCGAACTATTTGACTTGGGCCCTGGCCTACTTAGCATGCATAAATTCGTAACATTTCTATTTTTATCATCGGCATTGCACGGGTTTATCCTCGGCACGTGTCCCGGCAAGCAACTATGCATGGATACACTCGTGATTATATGGTTTATTGCTCTCCTGTAATTTCAGCGAGAATAGACTTCGCGATTTACCGGTGGAATTTTATTAAGAACTCTTCAGAAGTTTTAAACAAACTTAAGAACAAAAGGTATCTTGCATCCACTGTAAGCACGTACGATTTTTCTACTCTGTACACAACTCTTCCTCATATTTTAATTAAGGATAAGCTTACTAACTTGATCCAGAAAGTATTTGCCCGAGAAAAAACATCATTCTTGGCATGTAATGCTGAAAAAGCTTTCTTTACTGACGAGCAAATGCAATATTACACCAATTGGACTTGCTCAGAAGTTTGCGAAGCACTAACCTTTCTTTTGGATAACATATTTGTACGTTATGGGAATGCTATATACCGTCAGGTAATTGGTATTCCCATGGGTATGAATTGTGCACCACTTGTCGCAGATTTGTTTTTGTACTGCTATGAGAGAGATTTCATGTTGAGTTTGAATCCTCAATCACAAGAAGATGTTATAAAAGCCTTCAATGAAACTTGTCGATATTTGGATGATATTTTTAACTTAGATAACCCTTTCTTTGATGCTCTGATTCCTACAATTTATCCTAAAGAACTCAAATTGAATAAAGCTAACCCGTCCGACAATTATGCAGCGTTTCTTGACCTAGACCTTAAAATTAATAATGGAATGATTTCTTCTAAAATATATGACAAAAGAGATGATTTTGATTTTAATATTGTAAATTTTCCTCATCTTGACGGGGATGTTCCCCGTGCTCCATCTTACGGGGTTTATATATCTCAACTTATGCGTTTTGCTAGAGCTTGTTCATCTATTGACGATTTTAACAGTCGAAATCTCATTTTAACTGATAAACTGCTTAAACAAGGATATAGATACCATAAACTAAGAAAAACTTTCTCTAAATTTTACTATCGAAATCTCTCGCTTATTGGCAAGTACAACTGTAATCTCAAGGTACTTTTGCGACACGGTATTTCACATCCTGAATTTTATGGTGATGTGATTTACAAACTTCGTAAAATTATTGGACATACCCATTTTCTCACTTTGTTCATCAAATATATAAAACAATTCATTAAAAAGGGATATGATCCTGTATTACTACAACATACTGCATGTTTGGTTGTGAACCCTTTTACAGTTGGCAATCACGCTGGCCTCTTTGCATGTACGCCGACAAGAAAGGTTTAGTACTCTATGAAGGCGACCTCTTAAATCCGGAAATGGAAGGAGAACGTCGGATATCTGTACTATTTCATTTTTTTCGTACCCTTTATTACTTTTCTACAGTTACTCTGTTTGCAGCTCAATCATTGAGTACAATAGCGATAGGTGGATACAGTATTTTCAATAAAATGTTTTTTTGTTATACATGCACTTTACCACTGTATTTGCTGTCGCGGTTGTTGTAGATTAGTCGGAGAGGGGATACGTTTATTTACACTGTTTGTCTTTTAGGATGGGGATGGAATAAGGGTGAGTTTGGGCGCCCATAAACCGGTTTAAACCCCCGGTGACTTTTGTCACTGACCGTTCCAAGGCGGTACTTCCATCTTCCTCCTATTGTATGTTTGTTTTGTCTTTGTGCGTCTCTTGTTGTTTTTTCTACCTATGTACATTTGCTGTTTCCTTGTGTTGCTGTTCGGGCGAGTGTTTGTTCTGTATGTGGTGTTTCCTGCATGACTCATTTTTGTACCTTTATCTATACAGCGTCATCTCATTATGTATTCTGCATATAGGTGAATGTCCAGGTCAAATTCTTCGAGCTATACGAGGTAAAACGTATTTTAACGAGGTAAAACATGTGTTATGTTAACTGTATGCCAACTGCAGACCGTCAAACGGAGGTATTTTAAGAGGAATGGCAACTTTCCAGGGGTCTTAATCGGACTGTAAATGTTACGTCTAATCTATTTTCTCATCGGTAGATTGGTAGTTCCACCCGGTTCTACCGATCAGGTAACAATGCAATTTGCTCTGTAAATCGAAAACACTCCTGGATCTTCCGCCACCTGTAATTAGCTGGTTGTCGCGATATAATTGCAATACAGGTTTTATTCCTGCTCAGTGGTATAATGAAAACCAAATATCGTTAAAAAAGAGTCCGGAATACAATCGTAATACTGGTTATGGTAATCGTACTATGCACGTGAGTTACGTCACAAGAAATGTGCATTCAAGATACCACAGACCACAGCACAAACGCGCCAGGCTCTTTCACAGCTCTTACAGTCATTTGCGTACATATAGATTTTATTTGCAACTGGATAAACTGTGGAGCACACTATCTGACAAAATGTTGGAATATTCGTACTTAAGATTCATTATCGGCCTGATTACGTCTGTTAGTTTGACTTAAATGCCCTAGAACATACATATTGGTTAACGGAACTGTTTAAGCACTCCAACGCCGCAGATTATGTAATGAAATGTTATAAGATAATATGATGTTTTATTAATATGACTTGTGTATTGTACATAACTTAAATATACACTCACGTGTTAATCAATGGTATAGATACATATTTCTATGTTAACTGCCAGTACAAGATTGATGAACCTTTAGTACGCTTTGCAAAGTGGTGATATAAACAAGTCCGGCTCCATGTTCATAATACAATTTCCGTTTTTTTCAATACCGGAATAGTAGAAAAATTGAAGTCATACTGTCTGCTGAGTGACCCGACATATAATCTAGGTCAGTGGTATCCACATAGGTTACCATGAATTCGCCCGCTTCGTGCTAAAGATTAAAAAATGTTTCTTGATAAATGCTTGTATTGAATAAATTGACTGTCGTTTATAATGCTAATAACATAGTAAATACTATAAAATCGGTCCTTCTCCTGGCTATCTGACAATCAAAATATTCATAGACTTTGCGAGGTAGCTGTGTGCTAATATGCAAATGAGGTAATTACCTCTGAATGACATACCATATATGTAAATACCTCTCAATAATGGTGAAAAGTTGAAGAAGAAATATTCAAGTAATTTGAATTATCTAATAAGATTCATACTCTACATCCTCTGTACTGTACAAATGTGCAAACCTTATTGCTCTATCTTGAATGGAAAAGGTAAACCTCGGTACGTCGATGTAGAAATTATACCTCTAAAGTATAGAAAAGCAAACATGTGTGTGTGTGTGTGTGTGTGTGTGTGTGTGTGTGTGTGTGTGTGTGTGTGTGTGTGTGTGTGTGTGTGTGTGTGTGTGTGTGTGTGTGTGTGTGTGTGTGTGTGTGTGTGTGTGTGTGTGTGTGTGTGTGTGTGTGTGTGTGTGCGTTTGGGTGTGTGGTTGTGTGTATGTGTGTCATGCTGTCTATCGGTGTTTTGGTGGTGGTTGCGTCTTGCATGTGACTTTGCCTGCTTGACCTTACTACTTTTCCATTTATTGAGTCTGTTCACGAGTAGTAATTAAAAGTGCAACACTACTCACGCCCCTAGCACCGGCTTAAGCAGTATTCAATTTTCAAAACGATTAACATCAAAACTAATGATTCCGAAGGACCAGAAAATATAACAACACTGAGAATGAAGTACGGGGCGACTTTTTACAGCCGCCACACAAGCACTTAACACCTGCTGTTGTGAAGTACATATACTCTGAAAATGGGTGATCCTTCGAAAGCAAAAGTAGAAATGCAAAAAGAGAAAATTGCAGACTCGGTTTTATTGAGTCTGTTCATGAGTAATAATTAAAAGTGCAACACTACTCACGCCCCCAGCACCAGCTTAAGCAGTATTCAATTTTCAAAACGATTAACATCAAAACTAATTATCCCGAAGGACCAGAAAATATAACAACACTGAGAATGAAGTACGGGGCGACTTTTTACAGCCGCCACACAAGCACTTAACACCTGCTGTTGTGAAGTACATATATTCTGAAAATGGGTGATCCTTCGAAAGCAAAAGTAGAAATGCAAAAAGAGAAAATTGCAGACTCGGTTTTATTGAGTCTGTTCATGAGTAATAATTAAAAGTGCAACACTACTCACGGCCCCCTAGCACCGGCTTAAGCAGTATTCAATTTTCAAAACGATTAACATCAAAACTAATAATCCCGAAGGACAAGAAAATATAACACTGAGAATGAAGTACGGGGCGACCTTTTACAGCAGCCACACAAGCACTTAATACTGTCATAACACCACCAAATGCCTTACTGAAAAATATGAATATTCAACACTAACACATCGGTTGGGTCTTATTGTCTTATTGTGAAGCAGTGGGTGGTGTTATATTTATTAGTGTATGTTTGCATGGTGTGAATGTGTGTGGTGTATGTGTAGTACATGTCTGTGCGTGCATTCTTCATTTGCTGTGTCTCGTTGACCTTTTATTGTCGCAGTGCCCTTAAATGATTTCGATATGGAACATGCATGGAACATTTTGAAGTTCGTGTGTGAGCGTGCATTTTTCATTTGTGCTTCTGGTCTTTCTATGCATTGTCGGGTGTCATTTTCAAATTTCCTGCCTGACTTCTATTTTATTTTGCCCTTTATACTCAATATCATTTGGCGCTACATGACCAGTAAAATGTCGCAGTGCACTAAGGTCCAAACTATCCAATTTAGTGTCGCTTGGGCCTGTATGTACTCTTTTTGCAAAGACAGCACTATGTTCAGTAATGTTTAGCTCATTCATTTATAATGACTTCAAACAAAGTTCAGCAAATCAAAGATTGAGCAGACATAATTCTGCAAGCATGGCAAAGATTCACGTCATATGGCACAAAGATGCACGTCATATGGCACGTGACCGACAAGTGCATATAAATATTGTATTAACTATTTCGAATCCATTCGTATTCATTTGGTAGGTGTTCCCGTAACAAAATGTTGCACATTGTTGACCGGTTAACATTGTTGGCATATATTGCATTGGTTCCCGCGGTGGAAATCCGGAATGTGAAATATCAAAAACATGAAAACACAAATATAAGAATTCCATCCAAGTTAAATAGTCTTGTAACGCGCTCTTTAATCGAATGCGCCGTGCTATGTGAAGAGATCAACAAATGTTTGTCATTTAATTTCAACTCGAATAGTTCCTGTGAACTGAGTGAGTGCCGTCCGGATGACCAATCTAATATTAACATATCTGGTTGGAACATCTACATGAAACACCAAGGTATAGTATTGATGTATTTAAGATTATCACAGAGCTACAGATAAGGATGCGTACCCAAATACTAAAATCGTAATTTCTCCTCCAAACCCTATACTGTGAACACTCTTTAGAATCGTCTCTTCGGTACGATTCTAAAGAGTGGTCACAGTATAGAGTTTGGTGGAGAAATCAAGGAGTTATTCTTGAAAATGTTTTAATTTACGCATCTTATCTGGAGCTCTGGATTGATGCCACAGTATAAGGATGCATCACGTTCCGATTGTCTTACAGGCACCGCAGCATTGACCTTGGTTTCGGATTCGGGGGTCAAGCGTTCATATTCCAAAGACAACTCTTTGGCAAACTGTTATTTCTGTCTTTATATTGTCCGTAGTACTATTTTATAGATGTCTTGTGAATTATGCAACAATAACAGAAATATGAAACTACGTTA
Source organism: Azorinus chamasolen (assembly GCA_963576725.1). Taxonomy (NCBI): domain Eukaryota; kingdom Metazoa; phylum Mollusca; class Bivalvia; order Cardiida; family Solecurtidae; genus Azorinus; species Azorinus chamasolen. The sequence goes on from OY755252.1 coordinate 61,625,978, forward strand.
AATTCCGGACCATCGTAACGCAAAATGAAAAATAAAATTCAAGTGTGTTATCAATCGTAACGCATTACGAAAATAATACAATACGTCAAATATAACCACTATGATACAGGTTTTGTTTTGTAATTGAGAAATGTTTTGCACATTGTGTTTTGGAATATAATTTTTATTCTTCTTTACAGCCCTGTGTTTGTTCAGTTTAATAGATTCCAAGTAAAAGTGTCAAAGTCAACAGAATACATTCACTTCAACATTTATAATGATATATGTCAACTTTCATCATCATTAGAATGCTTCAAGTCTTCCTTTCTATACAGTTTTACAGGATTTAAGATTTCGCGAACGTTTTTCGTAATTAAACGCAAGTGTTTCGACATATTTTGTAAATGTGTTCGGGTTACATTCTGTTGGGTATCTCCTTAAATGATTTATAAATACAATGGGTGATCCGGAATAAAACAAGACAGATAAATCATTCTGATTCCACACAACCAAAAACTGGGATATTTGTATTCCATGTACTTTGTTAAAGACGTGATAATACTTTCTAAATTAACTCATTCCCTCCTAGACTATTTTAGACCCAACCTCTTTGAATTAATATACCGAAAAGGAGCACTAACTATAGAAAAGGAGAATTTTAGAATTGTGTGGTTTTTAAAACATTGTGATAAATAGAGCAAAAGCTCTTTTCATCACAATAGTTTAATTAATGAGTTCTACAAAAGCACACAAAGCGTCAGTAGGAGAGAAATGATCAATTTACATGTATATAGAATAAAAAATATATACTCTTTATATAAAACCAGTGTGTTGATATCTGATTTCATTTGTGCTTGGTTCTAAAGTATTCCGCAAAATGAAAACCAAATGTACATTCATGTATTTGACGCATTTTGAAAAAACAAATCATTATGCGTACCGGAGGTCCGGATGTTGACGTGTTTTGTAAAAAAGTTTCAATGTAATGAAACATTGCCGTCAAATCGCGACGTCCAGCTAATTACAGGTGGAGGAAGACCCCAGAAGTTTCGTCGTGCATGGAGCAACCTACATTGTTCCGTGCACAGGGCACCTAGGTATATAATCACCGACATCTCGCAACGCAGCTGGAAGGCTGGTATAAATGAAAAATCCAAGTGTCCAGGCCGTATACACCAACGCAGCTATTTACCAGGCCAGTTTGAACTTAACTAAACTAAAGAAATAATGACGTCATGAATATGTATGAACTGACTTTTTAGAATGGCAGATGTTCTTAGGATGGTTAGGTATTGGTAGAAGCCATTGGGTTAGGTCTATTATAATTTCCATAAGCAAACAGAGCCGATTCGGACCCGACTGCTCCTATATGAGCCGTCTGATATGGGTCGTTTCTGTTTGCAAATGCGTTTAACCCTTTACCTGATAGAAGCGGCTTTTAGCGTGTTTGATTTATTCCTCCACTGAAGAAAATAGTTCAAATTCATAGTCATGAACATATTGCATAATAAATATTTTCTATATCCTAGTAGGTGGTAGCTTAAAGCAGGCTGAAAGTAAAGCAGAATGCGCCTTAAGGCGCATTCTGCTTTACTTTCAACCTGCTGTAAGTGGTCATATGTCTTCAAAACTAGAAACAGGCTATTGGGTAAAGGGTTAAAGAGGTATATATGAAGGAAAATGTTAACCAATTTATGATTATTGTTGGATTCAACAGAAACATCGACATTGTACAATGGTAAAACTATTGAGTAGATGTATGCTTAACGTCTGCACGTTTCGTTTGTAATAAGTTGTATCCCGCTGTAAAGCAAATGACTGCTTAGAATTAAACCTGAGACAAGTTTAACCACTTCCGATTCGATCAAACTGCTTTTGAGGAACCATTGACCTCGAGTCAAACAGCTTGGATCTTGATTTAACACAGAGATACTCGATGGCTGGCTTGTTGTTTTTAACCCTTTTGGCGCCAAATTTCTAATTGTCGTCTGCAAACCAATTTTGTTAAATCATTCGGTAAAATAAGGAAATGAGATAAATGAATGCAAATTTCAAAGGACTAAAGCACAGATATAGAAATCGAGTTTGAGACATAAAAGTGAAGTCCCTGATCAGACGCCGCCTTGAAAAGACGGCGTCTGATCTGGAAACTATTTGTCGTGGCGCATTTTTGCGACACTGGCGGTGAAAGGGTTAAATGCAACTTAAGTCGCGGTAAGCGCAAGATAAAAGTAATTAGTCATATACTTTGTGGAAGAAATCTGAATATTAATGTTTTGCAATAATTATAACAAATATTAAAGAGTGTGAGATTCTGGCGTCTGTAAAGGTGGCACTGTGATCGTGTTTGACAATGTGTTAGATACAAACATCCTTTCCCTTTTAGATAAATGCTGGCCAAGCGACTTTCACGGTGTAATAAAAGATGGTGTTTGCTACTTCTGGAATGAACAGGCAAAGAGGAACTGGGTGGCAAGTCGTGATGATTGTAGAGCTCACGGAGCGGAACTTGTATGCATAGAGTCTGAGATAGAGAACGAATTTCTCGCCGAAACTGTCCCAGGTGCTCCTTCCTGGATGGGTATCAATGATTTCGAAACACAGAACGAGTATACATGTAACGGGAGAAAGCCAAGTTATACAAAACCTTGGAACAGCGTCGATCCAAAAATCAACCATTGCGCATATTTGCTTAATCGCAATACATACCTATTATGGTTTATCGGAAGGTGTTGGGCTAAGCGTTCATATATATGTGAAAAACAGTTATATTAAACTAAAGGAAAACTAAAAACGGTACTTTCATCTTCCGCCTACGTGTATTTATTTTGATTGGTACGTATTTGTGGGTATCCTTCTGTGGTTGGATAGGCATATACAATTGCTGTTCTGTTTTGGCTTGGTGTTGTATGGACGATTAAGTGTTTTATATGTGGTGTTTCCTATATGACTCACACATTTACTTTTAAGAGGTAAGGGGAATTAAAGATTCATAATATGTATATATCTGTTTCATAACCCTTTTGTTTAATTGGCGCCCTCGCGTTAAGCGGGTGCCTATATGGGATTACGAAATTTGCAGCTTGTGGGAGGAGCAGTCATTTCTGCAACGTTGAATAAATGAAAGTTACTTGTTTGAGCAATGTAAATTGCATGTACTGGTCCATTAAGAGTGTGAATAACATATCAGAAGTAATGAAATAAAATTAAGCATTTGTTTGTTGTTATTGCATTAAAGAAATACATTATTGATATTCAAAAGCTAATCCTTTCGAATTTCCGGTGCAATAGGCTTGCCTAAAGGTCTAGGAGAGTATTACACTATTTACAGTAAATGCACAGTCTAGTGTGCAGTTGTTTGGTTTAATGCGGATTAATTGAAGATTTATGTATAACTTTGTAAATGTTGTCCCAATTAAGCGTAAAAATCCTATACATTACGGTGTATTTATAAATGAAGGTTTTAATTGGTTATCGACTTGAAGCCCTCATGAAATACATTTACAGAATTTACCCAATATTTACAGAATTATATTATTATTATTATACATGTATCACATTTATATAGCGCTCTTTTCACACAGGATATGTGCGTTCAAAAGCGCTGCACATGGATTAAATCAATAACCGGAACGATCCGCATGATTATCTATCCAGACAATGAAATATATACAATAGATATACAATATAAAATAACTAGCCAGAAGGAAATGCATAATTATCTATCCGGTCAATGAAAGATATACAAAAGATATACAATATATATGAAATCATTTACCGGAAGGAACCGCATGATTGTCCATCCAGTCGATGTCAGATATGCAATAGATATACAATAAATATGAAATCAGTAGCCAGAAGGAACCGCATGATGTCTATTCATTAAAATTCAAAGACAACTATTTGTTACGACTTTTTTTTTAGTTTTATAGTACTAATTAATTATATTTAAGTACGTTATTGTAAATAATGCGAAAATGGAGCACATTAGCACTATAATTGGAGATATCTTAATGTCGTGTAATTAGAATTCGACCTTGCTTAGTGCCGTGTATGTCATTTTAAACCAATGTCCTTTTCACAGTTAAACTCCAGATTTGTTGCAAATAGTTGTGTTATATTCAGCTTATAATATGAACGAGATTTTACAAAGAAAATGATATTATTATTTTCAAGCATTAATATATTTTTTGAGTAATATGCCCCAGATCAAAGCTGGGGGCATATTGTTTATGCCATGTCTGTCTGTGTGTCTGTCTATTTGTTTGTTTGCGTGTCACCAACATTAACATTGGTCATAACTTTTGAGTCAGTACAGATAGAGACTTGATATTTGGCATACATATGTATCTCATAAAGCCGCACATTTAGAGGGGTGACATATCAAGGTCAGATATATAGATTAAATCACCGACTTTAACAATGGCCATAACTTTTGAACCAGTAGAGATAGAGGCTTGATATTTGGCATGTATGTGCATCTCATGAAACTGCATATTTTAAGGGGTGACAATGTCATCCTTCAGGGTCCAATGTCATATCGGGGGCATAGTGTTTCACAAACACATCTTATTATGCATGGGTGTAAAGGTTAACCCTTTACTCTATGTATATTTATGCAAGAAATAATGACACCATGGATATTAATTAGATTAATTGTTATAATAGTACGGGCATTTTTGGCCATGGCAGAAAATGTAAAATACTATATCGAGGGCTTGGTGCAAAACTATTCTAACTCCTTCACAAAGTTTTGCACCAAGCCCTCGATATTATATCATAGCAAACAGAGCAGACACTGATTAGACGGGTCCTGTAGGATTCATCTGATATGGGTCTACTCTGTTTGCAAAGGCGTAGAAACGTGTATTTATGGAGGAAAGGGTTGAATAATTTACCTGAAAGAATTAACTCATTTTATACTTTATTTCACAATATGCATCCACGATTTCAAGTAAATGTAATTAATAAACAGTTCAAGACGTATATTACAGTTTAACCCTTCTCTTGCTGAATTTTAAAATACAGTTCTCCTTCTTTACCCATGCCCTGTTGTATAATTACATATATCTTCACTGTGTACAAGTATTTCGCTATGCAATCATTGCTGTGGAATGCACTGGTTGCACATTGACGTGAATAGCAAGCGAAGGGTTAAAATGTATATATGCCGGTAAATCAATGTCTCAGCTTTTATATTTCTTCTACTACAATGATAACAAATCTATTTGAATATAAGTAGTGACATTGTGATTACTCTGTGTCTAAACCCTTTCCCTGTTCTATACTTATTACAACTTTCAATACCTTCCGAATATTCATGGACAAAATAGTTATAAATAAATATGAAAACAGGGAAAGGGTTAAACAGTTTGGATCCTGATGAGATGCTGAAATATTCGGCGTCTCATCGGGATCCAAACTCTCTGCAAAGGAAATCACTCTGTGCATAATTATGAGGGTAAGGTTTAATATTAATAGTGTCAGGACAGAATTCAGTGTCAATTATTGCCACCGACACATTTTGATGTCAATTATTGCCACTGACACATTTTAAAGTTAGTTATTGCCATTTAATGTTATTTTAATGTCTGTTATGACAGCTGACATATTTTGACAAGTTTTACTGTCAAATTAACTAATAAACTACTATGCTACATTATTCAAATCATAGTAATGCGATATATATACCAGTATTTAATCACCTAATAGGTATACATTTCCTTGAAGAAATGACCCTGTGTGACAAAATATCCATAGAATACTCCAGTCCAAATTACCACCATTCAAAAGAAGTATAATTCTGGATTTTTAACACAGGTGGTAGCTTAAGGCAGGACAAATGTTATGCAGAAAGCTCATATAGGAGCTTTTTTGCATTAACTCTTTACTCCATGAATACCCCATTCTACCCCTTTGCAAACAGAGTAGACCAAGATTAAATGGCTCCTGCAGGAGATGTCTGACCAGGGTCTACCCTGTTTCCTTATGGAATAATAATAGTTCAGAGTCTACATTTTCTGCCATGGCAAACATCATGTACCATTATTAACCCTTTCCCTCATATAAACGTGTTTTCACGCATTTGCAAACAGAGAAGACCCAGATCTTGAGGAGCCGTCTGATCAGGGTCTGCTCTGTTTGCTAATAGAATTTGAAAGATCTGTTTCTTTGCTTTCTAAAATATCTACAATGTTCCATCTTCCATATTTCTTTATAATTATTTTGTTAATGAATATTCAGTAGGTATTTAAATTTGGGCTAAATATAGAACAGGGAAAGGGTTAACAAAACGATCTAATTAATATTTTCATAATTCATGGAGCAAAGGGTTAAACAACCCACCTGCTTTTATATGCAGAGCTCCAGATATGATGCATAAATTAAAACATTTTCAAGAATAATGCCTTTGTTTCTTCACCAAATCCTATACTGTGACCACTCTTTAGAATCGTCTCGAAGAGACGATTCTAAAGAGTGGTCACAGTATAGGGTTTGGTGGAGAAATGATGATTTTAGTATTTTGGTATGCACCCTTATCTGTAGCTCTGTATAAGGTTGAATTAGCCAGGCTGCACTGTATACGGCAGAGAATATGTTTATTCATAAGTTATGTGAAGAAACATTACATGAAACTTACACTTTTCAAATCAGATATACCCTGTAATGACAAATATATTCTCCTACAACATTAAATAAACGACATGTGCATAAAGGTTTGCTTGCTAAAATTTTAAAAATACATTTTTTTCCAATTCTGTACCCCCTAAAACCACTGTTTTAGTGTCATAGAGATTAGATCCTGATAAGTTGCTTAACCCTTTCCCTTTTCTATGTTTATTCCAAATTTCAATAACTACTGCATATTCATGGACAAAATAGTTATAAGTAAAGGAACAATCTATCAATTTCCAAACAGAGCAGACCCTGATCAGATGACTCCTATAGGAACTGTCTGATCTGGTTTTACTCTGTTTGTAAATGCGTGAAAACATGTTTATATGAAGGAAAGGGTTAATTACCTGGCATATTATCTGGATTTCAAATGCTTGAACTGATCCAGTGTGTCGAGCTTAAAAAGGTTAAAATTTATGACAGATTAGGTGATGTGAGATGTTTATTTACACTAAAGACCTGATGAGAAACAAACATAAAGATGGCACATTGGCACCAAGTGTACAGGGCTACAGATAAAGAATGATGCGTACCCAAAAACTAAAATTGTTATTTCTCCGTAAAACCCTATACTGTGACTACTCTTTAGAATCGTCTCGACGAGACGATTCTAAAGAGTGGTAACAGTAAAGGGTTTGGAGTAGAAATAACGGAGTTATTATTAAAAATGTTTTAATTTATGCATCTTGTCTCAGAGCTCAAGATAAGACGCGTAAATTAAATCATTTTAATAAAGATGCGTAAATTAAATCATTTTAATAACAAAAGGCCAGAATGGCCCTGACATCGCTCACCAGACAATCAGAGGAGAAGATTTTCACAGTTTTCACATGTTTCTATTGAAAACTTAACACCCCAGGGGCGGTGCCAATTTTGACCCCAGGGACACAATTTATATAACTTTTGTAGAGGACCTGAACATGATGCTGAAAGAATGTAGTGAAAGAATGGATAGAGCATAGACCACTGGATCTTGTATTAATTCTTTGGATGCTAGAGGGGGATTCTCCCACCACTAATGACCTATGCAAACAGTTTGGATCCATATCAGGTCAATATAATGTGGGGCCTGATCCGATATCCAAACTGTTAGTCAATGAGACTGAACTTCTGAAAAACTTCTGAAAGTGTGTAGTTAGGATAACTTATGAATATGCTGCAGACAACAATTTAGCAGATGACAAAATTACCCAGCATGCAAAGAGTTAAGCTGAATTTACAACAAATAATATGCTCTATATTGATATCTGGTAGCTTAATGCAGGGCATAGGTATGAAAAAAAGCTTTAAGAGTGTTCTGCATATTGAGAACTATCCACAGTTTTCTCAATCTTAAATGAGTGTGTGTTATTTGTCTAAACACAATTTCTACTCTACTGATCAGGCTAAGGGTGATTATATAAGAACTCACACTGACTGGTCTCAGCTCTGCAGGCTGATATATTAAGTAGAAACCTTTAGACTGTCGTTTCTGATGTGAAGAAGTAGATGTACACACAGGGCAGTGCCAATTTTAACCCAAGAACTATGATACTTATAAAACCCATAAAGTTATGCTAAGTAAATCTATACACCAAATATCTAAGCTCTGGGACATGTAGTTTCTGACAAGAATATTTTTAAAGTTTTTCCTATGCATAACTAGTGATCCCATGGGCTGTTTAAGCAGTCAGCTACAAAAAACTGGCAATCCCTGGGGTGGGACCAATTTTTACCCTAGGGGCATAATTTATATAACTTTTGTAGAAGCCCTGAAGTTGAAGCTATGTGCCAAATATGAAAGCTGAGGACCTTCTAGTTTTAGAGGGGATGATGTTCAAAGTTTTCACTATATGTTTCTATTGAAAACTGAAAACCCCTGGGGCAGGGCCAATTTTGACCCCAGGGGTATAATTTATATAACTTTTGTAGAGGACCTACAAATGATGCTATGTGCCAAAGATGAAAGCTGAGAACCCTGCAGATTCAGAGGAGAAGATTTTTAAAGGTTCAAATTGTTGACGACTGACGACACACTACGGACGACTCACGCCGATGTTAGTATTTGAGTACGCACATTTATCTGCAGCTCTGTTTCCTGGAGCTCTGGTGTACGTATTAGAGTCAACTCACAAGAATAAATTCCTTCCGGCATTTGCAAACAATGTAGATACCAACCAGCAGAAGAGTTTATCCCTTATTTAATGAATATTCTTGCAGAAACCGTGGGATCATATCTATACTATATCACAAGCAAACAGAGCAGACCATGATCAGACGGCTCCTACAGGAGCCATCTGATCATGGACTACTGTTTGCAAAGGCATAGAAAGGTATTTTTATGGAGTAAAGGGTTAATGAATATTCAGATATAGATTTAGATATTACTTTTCAATATTAAGTATATGTATGTTTAACCCATTCCCTCATATTGACAACTTTTGACGACTCTGTAAAAGTCACTTTGTGAAACCATTGTGATAAACAGAGCATTTGCTCCTATAGGAGCAAATGCTCTATTTATCACAATGGTTTCAAACGACAAAATTCTAAAAAGTTTCCTTTTCTCTACTTAATGCTCCTTTTCGGTAGATTTATTCAAAAGAGGTTGTATCTAGAAATAGCCTATGAGGTAATGGATTATATAATGGCAATCTAAAGAATAAGGTCTATATTATTCTATAAGCAAACAGATCAGACCTTGATCAGAAAGTTCCCACAGGAGACCCTGCAAGTTGTCTCATAAATATTCATCAAGTAAAGAGTAAACTAGGTTGCACATTTTTAACAATCAAGAATTCTTTGCTGACTATAGCAAAAATATCGATAACATAAGCAAATAGATTGAACTCAGATTAGATGTAGAGTAATTGGACATCTCAACCAGATGCATATGGATTTAAACAGAGCAATATGTCTTTTGTCCTTAACCCATTACCTCATAGGCTATTTTTAGATCCAACCTCTTTGCATAAATCTACTGAAAAGGAGCATTTACTTGGGAAATGGAAATTTTTTGAATTTTGCAGTTTGAAACAATTTGCATTTGATAAATGGGCTCCTATAGGAGCAAATGCTCTATTTATCACAATGGTTTCAACAAATGACGTCTGCAGAGGCGTCAATATGAGGGAACGGGTTAACTCCGACTGGAGAGTATAATCCATAAAAATAGACACAGACATATTAACCCTTTACTCCTTGAATATTTATGTAAGAAATAATGACATCATGAATATTAATTAGATTATTGACTTGTTCATACAGGTACATGAACACAGAAAATTTTGACCATGGCAGAAACTCAAGAATCTGATCTTTATAATTACATAAGCAAACAGAGCAGACTCTGATCAGATGGCTCCTATAGGAGCCATCTGATCTGGGTCTACACTGTTTGCAATTTTAGGCATAGAAGAAAAGTATATTTAACCCTTTCCTCCATATATATGCTTTCTACGCCTCTGTAATAACCACTTCTTAAAACCATTGTGATAAATAGAGCATTTGCTCCTATAGGAGCAAATGTTCTATTTATCACAATGGTTTCAAAGTACAAAATTCTAAAATTTTACTTTTCTCTAGTAAACGGTCCTTTTGGGTAGATTCATTCAAAGAGGATGGGTCTAAAAATAGACTATGGAGGAAAGGGCTAAGGAGTACAGGGTTAAATCAAATAACAAGTTTGATCTGGATATTCCCAATATCACCCTATGACAAAATAACTGGGGGTTGGATTTGTTTTAACAAATGTTGATCAGGGGCGTAGCTAAGAATACGCACTTACGTACGTGTGTAACATCACTCTTAAGGGTTAAAACATTATTATGGCCAAAATGGAACAAACATTGAAGGCTAAGGGGGTGGGGTAGATGTTGATAAACATTCTGTCTTACCATGTAAGCTTTAACCCATCCCTTTATATTGACGCCTTTTGACGCCTCTGTAAAAGTCATCTTTTGAAACCATTGTGATAAATAGAGCACTCACTCCAAATACCCTATTTATCACAATGATTTCAAAACTGCACAATTCTAAATGGAACAGCATGCCCCAGACCCCTATAGCCTCGGTGCATAATTATATTCATATTCAGCTACAGTGCTCCCTCCCTACAACGGCCCCCTCAATAACGATTCCCTCCTTACAACAACGCATATCACTGTCTCCGAAACAACAAGGCTCCAGAAACAACGTTTTTCCATCGTACTTTATTTATGCCTCCATCTAATCCTATGTTGTGACCACTCTTTAGAATCGTCACTTTGTGACGATTCTAAAGAGTGGTCACAACATAGGGTTTGATTGAGGCATAATGCTTTTAGTTCCCGAAATACACCTTATCTGGGGATCTGGAAACAAGCTTAATATGTTTGATTTTCCCTCCCTATAACAAATCCCTCTGAACAACACATACAATCTTCGTATCCCAAAGGGTGTCGTTGTAGAGAGGGAGAACTGTACGCTCCTGCTGATGAACCTAAATCTAAACTGGTCGAACACCAGTATAAGGGTTTAACAACATTTACAATCAGTGTGCGCATGCTATCCTGATCAATGGCCCACTTTCAAAAGCTATGTTTAACCTTTTCCTTCATAAAATGCCTTTTCACACATTTGCAAACAGAGTAGACCCAGATCATACAGCTCCTATAGGATCTGCTCTGTTTTGCTGATGGAATTTGACAGATCTGTTTCCTTAGTTTCCAAAACTATGAAGTTTCAGAATCAGATTCTTCTGATCTGGGTCTACTCTGTTTGCAAATGCGTGAAAATGCGTTTATATGAAGGAAAGGGTTAATCTTGCCTCGCCCAGTTCATCACACTTGTGCAGATATATTCTTTCATCTGTCCAAACACTTTGATCAGATCGTTCTCAAGCTTTTGATTGGTCAGATTTGAGCCTCTGGCTCAAATCTGACCAATCAAAAGCTTGAGAACTCAAATCTGACCAATCAAAAGCTTGAGACCCAGATTGCAAATGCCAATGAAACCCAATTTGTCTGTAACACTGGCTAACTATAAAAGGTCTATGCTTGAGATTCTACTATATTCGTCCTATGGCCTGCATAGTGTTGTCTGTTACGTTTGTGTCGTGTCTGTCTCACCTTCCTTCGCCGACGGCGCCGTTTTTCAATGTTATTATCTGCAAAACATAATATAGAGGACCTTGAACAAAGGAGTTTATACTGGATTATCTTAAATAAATGCTCCTTGGGCATAGCATGTTTTAAAAGGAGCTTCTTGTCTTTTGCACACAGGTGACTATTAACACAGAATGAAAGCAATGCAGAAAGCTCCTAGGGGAGCTTTCTGAATTACTTTCAGTCTGTATTTAGCTACCATCAGTATTTTGAACAAGAGGGCCATGAGGCCCTGAAGCGCTCACCTGAGATAACCCCAGGGGCGGGGCCTTTTTTGACCACAAGAAATCATGTGGACAACCTTGGTAGAGAACCACAAGGCAAAGCAGTATGCCATTAATTAAAGGTCTAAGCCTTATGATTTCAGAGAAAAATAATATTTCATATTTTTCCCATGAAAAACTGATAAGCCCTGAGGCAGGGCCAAGTTTCACCCAGTGGTCAGGGTCGTAAGTTAAACATTCTTGGCAGAGGACCACAAGCCACAGCTACATATTTATAGAGGACCAGTAGATCATGTTAGTCATACCAAATATCAATGGTCTAAGCCTTACAGTTTCAGTAGATTTTTGAAGATTTTCCAATGAAAAACTGATAAGCCCTTGGGCGGGGCCGGGGGTCATAATTTGAACAATATTTGTCGAGGACCATAAGTTCATGCTACATACCAAATATCAAAGGTCTAGGCCTTACAGTTTCAGAGAAGAAGATTTTTAAAGAATTATCTATGAAAAACTGATAAGCCCTGGGGCGGGGCCATTTTTGGCCCGGGGTCATAATTTGAACCAATTTTGTAGAGGACCATTAGATCATGCTACATACTAAATATCAAAGGTCTAGGCTTTACAGTTTCAGAGAAGAAGATTTTCAAAGATTTTCCTATGAAAAACTGATAAGCCCCGGGGCGGGGCCATTTTTGGCCCGGGGGTCATAATTTGAACAATCTTTGTAGAGGACCATAAGATCATGCTACATACCTAATATCAAAGGTTTAAGCCTTACAGTTTCAGAGAAGAAGATTTTTAAAGATTATCCTATTAAAAACTGAAAGCCCTTGGGCGGGGCCATTTTTGGCCCGGGGGTCATAATTTGAACAATCTTTGTAGAGGACCATAAGATCATGCTACATACAAAATATCAAAGGTCTAGGCCTTACAGTTTCAGAGAAGAAGATTTTTAAAGATTTTCCTATGAAAAACTGATAAGCCCTTGGGCAGGGCCATTTTTGGCCCGGGGGCCATAATTTGAACAATCTTTGTAGAGGACCATAAGATCATGCTACATACCAAACATCAAAGGTCTAGGCTTTACAGTTTCAGAGAAGAAGATTTTTAAAGATTTTCCTATGAAAATTCCATATTACCATATATGGAAAAAATGACCACGCCCTCTGGCGGCCATGTTTTTTGCCCGATCAAAATTCTTTTAACAACTTTTGAAGTCTATCAACAGAGAAACATTTTGGTGAAAACTATATTCAAATCCAACAAGTCATTCTGGAGAAGAAGATTTTTCTAGATATTGTGTACGGTTGCCATGGCAACAAGACCGATGGCCCCGCCCACTATCTTTTAACAACTTTTGAAGCACCCACCCACAGTATGTATCTGACCAAGTTTGGTTACAATTGGGCAGTCGGTTTCAGAGAAGAAGTCGTTTGAAATTGTTGACGGACAGACAGACGGACGTCCTAACAAATGGGTAGTTGTGTGACTTTTTCCTTTGATCTTTTCTTGTGGGACTAGTCCCACAAGTAAAACTATTTTTGGCTCTAACTTTGGAATAGAATGATCTGGAAGCTAACCCTAACCCTAACCCTATGTCCCACAACTGGCCAGGTTAATGTCACAAGAAATTGCCAGGTTAATGTCACAAGAGATGGCCAGGTTAATGATTTTACTTGTGCGACTAGTTAGAAAAAGTCACACAACTACCCTTTGGTGAGTGCGGACAGACGGACAGACGGACAGACGGACGACGGACGCCGGACACAGGGGTATCACAAAAGCTCACCTTGAGCACTTTGTGCTCTGGTGAGCTAAAAACCTATATTTCTTTATTTAATGGTTATTATGTAGTGTTTTAGATTCTTTATCATTAGTCCCCAACATACACCCCCACCCCCGGCCCCCTTCCCAAAGAAGTAAGGGAGTGTTTATTAGAATGAAGGGAGAATACTCTATCTTCATTAATCCATTAGCCCATAAACATTCTTATAAGGAATAATGACACAATAAATACCAATATACCAAGTTTACCATGATGAATATTCAGGGACTTGTTTTTAACCCTTTCCCTGTTCTATATTTTTTTCGAAATTTCAATACAAACTGATATTCATGGACAAAATGGTTATAAATGAAATATGGAAAGTGGAACATTGTAGTCATTTTAGAAAGTAAAGACACAAATCTTTCAAATTCCACTAGCAAATAGAGCAGACCCTGATCAGATAGCTCCTCTAGGAGCCGTCTGATCTGGGTCTTCTCTGTTTGCAAATGCGTGAAAACATGTTTATATGAGGGAAAGGGTTAAAGCAGGGTGTAACATGACAAATAATGCAGGCCCTGATAAGCCCTCATATCTGGGCCTACACAGTTAACAAAAGACATCAGTAACTTGTTTCCCACACTGATAAGAGTTACTACAACCATATAATTTATTAACAAAGGAGTTTGTAAAAGCATGTGGTTGCTTAAGGCAGGGCAAAAGTAATGCAGAAAGCTCCTATAGAAGCTTTCTGCACAATGCTTGTTCTGTATTAAGCTATCACATATTTTAACAAGAGGGCCATTGGCCCTATATCGCTCACCTGAGTTACAGAAATACATGTATATTGACATGTTAATTTTTCAGTGGAAAACAATCTAGCAGATGAAATAAGCTTAGTGCACTGCTTTCACCCTTTCACTGCTGAATAAACTTGAACTGGATTCAGAACTAATACCAAGTGACTGGTTGACCAAGATCTAAACTGTTTACAACTTGTGCCATTTTTGCCTTAGCTCAAAATGCCTAAAACTGGTCTTTGAGAAATTCAAATGACTTCAATAAAGCTATGCAATTAATGCAATTATACCTTGACCCAGGTATATAGGCAAATAAAGTGCTAGGCAGTACATAATGCCAGTTTTTGTGTGAAATGACCAATAAGAATATCTTTAAAAATCGTTTAACCCTTTCCCTCATATAAAGCTGTTTTCATGCATTAGCAAACAGAGTAGACTCAGATCAGACGACTCCTACGGAAGCTGTCTGATCTGGGTCTTCTCTGTTTCTTTTGACACAATATAGATCGGATTCTACAGTTTTTGTCAAAGCAAAAACTTCTCTTCAGAGAAATAATGTGTTTTACACATTAAAAATAAGAGTAGACTAGATCAGAAGGCTGCTATAGAAGCTGTCTGATCAGGGTCTGCTCTGTTTACATTTGACAAGATATAGATTTGATTTTACAGTTTTTTTCAAAGCTAAAACTTCTATTTATGGCAATAACAATTTTTTAAGCATTAGCAAACAAGAGTAGTCCCAGATCAATTTTTGTCAAAGCAAATAGGTTAAGGGTTAATAGGTGTTTAGAAATAATTCTAGATCTAGGTGTGAATATCTCATGATAATTCAATTAAACGGGTCATTAGTATTTTTAACAATTGAAATTGAGAAGAGTTACGTCTACTGTTATAATTAAGTTATATTTACTCAGTTATTTCATTAATATCATACAAAATTCAGACATTTTAGGACTTTTTAATGTGTTGTCATCAAATTTTATATAAAAATGTTATATTTAAGATACTTTTTTGGGCAGCAGTAGTAATTTTAACACCTATCATTGTTAGGGGGGCAAATGCATTATCATGTTTTCTTAAGAATTACCATGACTTAGTTATATCAGTTGGGCCATTGCATAATCATGTTTTCACAGTTTTCTTAAACATTACCATGACTTACATCAGTTGGGTTTGGACCCAGATCAAAAGTCTAGATGGTGATCATTTTCCTTGATTGGCTGAATTGTTACTTTCCAATATCTCTCACATCTAATTTGAGAGACATTGGAAGACACCATGTAACATCTAGCTATCACTAACACTACACACTGGGGTTAATGGGTCAAAATGCCTTTAATGTTTCGTCTGCAACAAAAAGTTATTGTCATCTGCTTCAATTCTTAAATTACTTTCTTTTTATTGCAAAAATATGGTTAAGATGACAAACAGTTTGGATCCTGATGAGACGCTGCAGTATGCGGCCTCTCATCTGGATCCAAACTGTTTGCATAGGTAATCACAGTTTCACCACTAGCATGCAAAGAGTTAAGAGTCATGCATTGACCTGGAGAGATTTTATTGCCCAGCGCTGTAACCTTTGAACTGAAGGATCTGGAGTTGTTCATTTAACCCTTAATTTCCCTCATATAAACTTGTTTTCATGCATCTGCAAACAGAGTAGACCCAGATAAGGTGGCTCCTGTAGGATCAGTGTCTGCTATTTGCTAATGGAATTTGACAGATCTGTTTCTATGCCTTCTAAAACAGCTACACTGATTCACCTTCAACATTTTATCATAAATAGATATTAATAGAATGACACTAGAACCCCAATGCAGTTATCTCCCTTTGTCCCTTATGGCTATGCTGATGGGACAAGGGAAATAACTGTGAGGAAATTACCTTTTAAGTGTTACAGATTCAGATGTTAAGTAGCATAAAACCCCAGGGTGAGACCATTTTTGGCCCAGGGGTCATTATTTGAACACACCTGATAGTGGTATATTAGGTGATGCTTCATACCAAATATCTTAGCTCTAGATTATGTGGTTTCAGACAAAAAGATTTTTAAAGGTTTCCCTATATAAGTCTATGTAAAAACTACAAGCCCAAGGGCAGGGCCATTTTTGGCCCGGGGGTCGTCATTTTAACAAACTTGGTAAAGGACCATTAGATGATGCTATATACCAAATATCAAAGCTCTAGAAATTGTGGTTTCAGAGAAGAAGATTTTTAAAGATTTAAAAAAAAAACCTGTAAAAGTAGTGGGGCGGGGCCATTTTTTGCCCGGGGGTCATGATTTTAACAAAACTGATAGAGGACACCCTAAGGTACATTTCTGTGAAATTTGGTTGAAATCCTCCCAGTGGTTTAGGAGAAGAAGTCATTTGAAATAAAAGTGAACGGACAGACGGACGGACAGACGGACAGACGGACAGACGGACAGACGGACAGACGGACGACAGGCGGTCACAATAGCTCACCTTGAGCCTTTGGCTCAGGTGAGCTAAAAATCCAGAATCATACTTTTTTGAGTGGTCGTATAAGAAAAGACTACAGCACAGTAAACCCCTCTAAACCAGAATTCTAGAAGAGAAGAATTTCGATACTTTCTCAGGCAGGTGGCTGCTTAATGCAGGGTGAAAGTCATGCAAAAAGCTCCTCTTGGAGCTTTCTGCATGACTTTTACCCTGCATTAATCTATCACCTGTCTCCAAGATGATAATTTTACTAAATTTAACATTCAGTTTAGAGGCGTTTTTTTACTGTACTTTATCACCTGCAAGTAACTTAAACATGATATACCTGAATGCTTTTTGTTTCTGTTTTTGTTACATTCTTTCCATCCTCGACACCTGCGTAGTTCTGTTAATTCATCATGCAGCTGTTGCATCACTCCATAGCTAAGCGTTTTAATTTTATTTTCAAGCTGGAATAAATCAAATGTCAAAATTTTGTCATATAAAATTAAAGAACTTTAGTGAGCAAGCTCACATATCCCATGGCACCACATAGAGACAAAAAATGGTTCCCCATTACAGATTCCTCCGAAAATCAAACTTATCCAAGCTTTTATTCATGACAATACTTAAAAGCAAATTTGAGAAAGATTGGGCATACATGAAAATGCTAGATGATTTTGTTTGGTTTTTATCATGTTTGACATCGCCTTAACTGTATATCAAGACGTCCAACTAATTACAGGCCGTGGAAGACCCCAGAGGTTCTTCGGTGCACAGAACAAATTGCATTGTTTCGTGCACAGACGAACATCTGGGTAGAACCAGCGACCAATCACAAGCCAGCTGTAAGTTGGTCGTTCTGCCTAGAAGCTCTAGATTAGCAACAACGTTTATGATACACAGACGGACTGACCGATGGATGGACAAATGGATGGACAGACCAGTTAAAAACTATATACTCCATGTAGCCAATGTTATACTCTCTTTATGGACAAAATATTTATATTAAAATCTGAACAGTGGAACATTGTAACCATTTTAGAAAGTAAACAAACAGATCTATCAAATTCCAATGGCAAACACAGCCGACCCCGATCCTATAGGAGCCATCTGATCTGGGTATGCTCTGTTTGCAGATGACATAATTTAGACATGATACTACAGATTCTGTCATGACCCAAACTTCGTGTATTTATATGCCATTAGAAGAATATATAGTAAAACCTCTCTTAACCGGCAGTTAAATTTAGTACAAATATCGGTCTTGGGGACAGATGACAGCTTAATGCAGGGTGGAAGTCATGCAGAAAGCTCCTCTAGGAGCTTTCTGCATTACTTTCACCCTGCATTAAGCAGTCACCTGCCTAAAATATATAAATTCTTCTCTACTAGAATTCCGGTTAAGAGAGGTTTTACTGTATCTCATTAGTATTCATGGAATCATTAATTTAACCAATTCCCTCATATTGACGCCTTTTGATGCCTCTTTAATTAAAAGTCACTTTCTGAAACCATTGTGATAAATAGAGCATTCGCTCCTATGGAGCAAATGCTCTATTCATCACAATGGTTTCAGAACTACACAAATCTAAAATTTTCCTTTCCTCTAGTTATTGCTCCGTTTCGGTAGATTTATTCAAATAAGTAAGATCTAAAAATAGCCTATGAGGTAATGGGTTAAACACGAATATTCATGGAGGAAAGGGTTAAACTCTATACTAGAATAATGAAAGTTATACCTGATAGGGGTCTACTGTCATATCGTAGAAGCTGAGGAAATTGTCAATAAATTCGCAGTACAGGAAGTTGTGTGTTTCGTTGACAGTCCTCAAACACCAGTACGTATTGGTCACAGCATTGTTACAAAAACAGAAGTTACCCACTGAAAATATAAAGAATGGTGCTTTAAGAAATACATTTATCACATAATCTGCCATGTGGGAGTGCCATAACAGAGTGCTGTAAATCACAGAAATGCACTACATGTAGTGCATTTTTTATGCAAATGAGCAGTTTGAATCCGGTTGTACTACACTGTATATAATGGCTGATACAGCTGTCAGATATAGTCTGTTTCACTTTCTATGAATTTAAGGGTTATGTGATATTAAAAGAGAATCTTACATTTGTGTTCATTACAAATTGTGTTCATGCAACTCGTTTACTATAATGAATATTACACTGACTAAAGCTCATTTGTAATGAACACTCATGGGGTCAGCTAGTGGTCATGACTAATCACCACAGCAATTTTGAAGATCCTAAGTCAAACCCTTGAGCAGTTATTGATCGGAAACCATTTCACTCGTTAAGGTCATGGTGACCTTGACCTTTGACCTAGTAACGTGAAAAACTATAGGGCTCATCTAATGATGTAACAAAGATTTCGCATTAACTCTTCGCTTGCTATTCATGTCAATATACATACCTGTAAATAGTGAAGACCCAGATGAGACAGCTCCTGCAGGAGCTGTCTCATCAGAGTCTGTACTATTTACAAGTTGATTGCGCAACCAGTGCACTCCACAGCAGTGATTACAGAGCGAAATACTTGTGCACAGTGAAGATATATGTAATTATACAACAGGGCATGGGTAAAGAAGGAGAACTGTATTTTAAAATTCAGCAAGAGAAGGGTTAAACATAAAGCTTTAAACTTACGATTCCAATATGGAGGAGTTCGCCAGTGGGAGTTGCTCATAATCGTACATTTCAGCTCGGAATGGTTACACACTTTTGAGACCTTTCTCCTCCGTCCACCCTTGAAGATATGGTACCCAGCGTACGGATCATATGGATCTTCAACCGAGTCAATGTCATCTTGGTAAGTTTCTCTTCTGAAACACACAATAATTTACCAAACTGCTTATTTGTGTTACTGTATGTTTTAATACTGGTTACTTTCTTTATCCATTTAACCCTTTCCTTCATATTAACGCCTTTTCACACATTTGCAAACAGAGTAGACCCAGATTAGACGGTTCCTATAGGAGCTGTCTGATCAGGGTCTGCTTTGTTTGCTTGTGGTATAACATACACTATAGGAGCCTTCTGATCAGGGTCTGCTCTGTTTGCTTGTGGTATAACATACACTGTAATTCTGATTCTACATTTTCTGTCTGAGCCAAAATGTCCTGTGTACATTATGCTGTTATAAAATTCAGCTAATTAATATTCATAATGTCATTAAATAATTATTTCCCACAGGAATATTGAACAGGGAAAGGGTGAACTGCAGTAGCATAGACTTGTTGAGGCACGGAATGAACAATTGGGGAAGGTTAACCCTTTCCCTCATATAAACGTGTTTTCACAGAGAACAGAGTAGACCCAGATCAGACGGCTCCTAGAGCAGCCGTCTGATTAGGGTCTACTCTGTTTGCTAATAGAATTTGATATATATGTCTCTTTGCTTTCTGAAATGTCTACAATATTCCACCTTCTATATTTCTTTATAACTATTATGTGAATGAATATTCAGTAGGTATTGCAATTTGGAATAAATATAGAACAGGGAAAGGGTTCAAAATGCCTCACCCTCTTCCTTCATACAAGCAATTTTTCACATGGAGCAGACCAACATCAGATGGCTCCTATAGAAGCTATACATTATGACCATTGTTTGGAGTCATCTTGAAGAGATGATTCTAAAGAGTGGCCACAACATAGGGTTTGGTGGAGACATAAGAATTTTTGTATTTGACCCTGCACAGTTAACCCTTGCTCCATTATTGCCTGTGTAACTTGTAGTGTGGTATTATTCCACTTAACTCATTCCCTCATACTCATGCCTTTTGACGCTTCCGTAAAAGTCACTTTCTGAAACCATTGTGATAAATAGAGCATTTGCTCCACAGGAGCAAATGCTCTATTTATCACAATGGTTTCAAAACTAAAAATTTAAACAAGATGTGTTTGTGAAACACTATGCCCCCTCATATATTTGACCTCTGACCTTGAAGGATGACATTGACCCTGACATGTCACCCCTCAAAATGTGCGGCTTTATGAGATATATATGCATGCCAAATATCAAGTCTCTATCTGCACTGGCTCAAAAGTTAAGACCAATGTTAAGGTTGCGTTAAAGTTACAGACAAAGAAACAGACAATTTGACCTTTGACCCTGAAGGATGACCTTGACCTTGACATGTCACCCCTCAAAATGTGCAGCCTCATGAGATACACAAGCATGCCAAATATCAAGTCTCTATCTCTACTGGGCCAAAAGTTATGGCCAATGTTAAAGTCGGTGATTTGACCCATATATTTGACCTCTGACCTTGAAGGATGACCTTGACCCTGACATGCCACCCCTCAAAATGTTCGGCTTTATGA
Organism: Azorinus chamasolen; assembly: GCA_963576725.1. Taxonomy (NCBI): domain Eukaryota; kingdom Metazoa; phylum Mollusca; class Bivalvia; order Cardiida; family Solecurtidae; genus Azorinus; species Azorinus chamasolen. The sequence continues at coordinate 61,647,326 of OY755252.1, forward strand.
GATACATATGCATGCCACATATCAAGTCTCTATCTGTACTGGCTCAAAAGTTATGACCAATGTTAAGTTCCTGACAAACAAACAGACAAAAGGACAAACAACAAACAGACAGGGCAAAAACAATATGCCCTCGACTATCGTCAATGGGGGCATAAAAATGTTCCTTTTCTCTAGTAAATGCTCCTTTTCGGTAGATTTAATAAAAGAGGTAGGATCTATGAGGGAATGGGTTAAAGTAAGAGTGTCAAACAGCTTGGGTCCTAATAAAGTGCTAAGTAATTGGGTGACTGATCTGGATCCAAGCTAATACATCATTTTCTTACAGTAGTACCTGTCTTAAGTAGCCACCAAAAACAGGTCTAATTATGGGTGTGTAAGGCAAGTGGTAGCTAAATGCAGGTCAAAAGTAATGCATAAAGCTCCCATAAGAAACATCTTCATTACTTTTGCCCTCCATTATGTAACCACCTGCTTTCTATGACTCCTATGTTTAATAAATGAATGGCTGCTTAATACAATTTCTACTATTTAAAACTATTTCTTAACCCTTTCCTCCATAAATACACCTTTCTACGCCTCTGTAAAAGTCACTTTTTGAAACCATTGTGATAACAAGAGGGCCAGAATGGCCCTGACATCGCTCACCAGACAATCAGATATGTTTCTATTGAAAAGTGACCGTCTCTGGGGCGGTGCCAATTTTGACACCAGGGACACAAAATATAACTTTTGTAGATGACCTAAATATGAAGCTATGTGCCAAATATGAAATCTGAGAACATTCCAGTTTCAAGGAGAAGATTTTCAAAGTTTGCACATTAAAATTGTTTCTATTGAAAACTGACCACCCCTGGGGTGGGGCCTATATTGACAACAGGGGCATAATTTATATAACTTTTGTAGAGGATCGGAAAATGGTGCTATGAGCCAAATATGAAAGCTGAGAACCCTGTAGATTCAGAAAAGAAGATTTTCAAAGTTTTCACTATACGTTTCTATAGACAAGAGGGCCATTGAAAGTGTTAATTTTTCAGACAAACAAATTACAGATGACAGAAACCCTATTACTGCTGCGAATATTTTGACTGAAATTAGCACACAGTTTGGATTTGATCTGACACATATGTAACTTCATAATATGTGGTTTGTACAAGAAAGTTAATTGTAAGATTGATATGTATTAACCAGGGAATTTTAATTATGCAAGGCCATACAAAGTTCTGACTAAAGACGATCAACTGACCTCTCAAATAATCAACATTACTGTTCCTCTGAAAAGGTATGTGTACCCTAGCATTCCAAACTGATTTTCTGCATTTGAATATTATTATAAATTATTACATAATAATTTCATATTCATAAGTTCACTGAACTTAATATTTTCAAGTAATACAATTTCATGTTAAAAATTATTTCATAATTTATTTAAAATCTTTAATTTGGCATTCTGGAGCCTTTACATGATTTACCCTTCTTCTGAACTGCAGGGCAGGTTGTAATAATGTCATAATGCCAATCACTATTATTAATTAACCCTTCCCTCATATAAACGTGTTTTCACACATTTGAAAAATCAGTAGACCAGATCAGATGCCTCCTATAGGAGCCATCTGATCAGGGTCTGCTCTGTTTGTTAATGGAATTTGACAGATCTTCCTTTAGTTTCTAAAATGGCTACAATGTTCTACCTACTATATTCCATTATAACTATTTTGTCTATGAATATTCAGTAGGTTGTGAAATTTGGAAAAAAAATGGCTACAATGTTTCACCTTCCATACTTCATTTTGCTCATGAATATGCAATAGGCATTCAAATTAATAATAAACACAGTACAGGCAAAGGGTTACTACAGCCACTACCAGCAATACAGGTGTACTAAAAATAGCCACTGGTCATCCCCATCTCTATTGCTTGACCTGATGACCTGTTTATGAGACTGAGTAAAGATAAGATGCTTAAAAGTGCAGTCAGCTTCAAGTTTGCTAGAAAACTTGCCACCCGTGGGTGTAGCCAATTTTGACCACAGGAGCATAATTTATATAACTTTTGTAGAAGTCCTGAAGTTGAAGCTATGTGCCAAATATGAAAGCTGGGGACCTTCTAGTTTTAGAGGAGATGATGCTCAAAGTTTTCACTATATGTTTCTATTGAAAACTGAAAACCCCTGGGGCAGGGCCAATTTTGACCCCAGGGGTATAATTTATATAACTTTTGTAGAGGACCTACAGATGATGCTATGTGCCAAAGATGGAAGCTGAGACCCCTGTAGATTCAGAGGAGAAGAACTTTAAAGGTTCAAATTGTTGACGACGAACGACGGACGACGCACGACGCACTACGCACGACGCACGCCGACGGACGACGGACATCAGGCGATCACAAAAGCTCACCCTGAGCACTTTGTGCTCTGGTGAGCTAAAAAGAGCATTTGCTCCTAAGGAGCAAATGCTCTATTTATCACAATGGTTTCTATACTACACAATTATAACATTTTCCTTTCTCTAGTAAATGCTCCTTTTCGGTAGATTCATTCAAAAAGGTTGGCTCTAAAAATAGCCTATGGAGGAATGGGTTAACTGTGTCATTTATCTTTACAAGACTAGGTAACTTTAATTTTTAATTTCTTTTGAGGATAAAGGTTATTAAGTTTGATCCAAACTGTTTACAATGACAGCCAATACTTCATCGACAGTGTTGAACAAATCATCCATAGAAAAATATGATCTCACTCTAGCTCTGGAGGAATTTGGATATTTCCATCTTCATTGTAATTCTCATCACAGTCGCAAGGCTCTTCTTCAAAGTTCTCGTTGACACCGACAGTGTTTTCTGGTTCAACCATGTCCCATTTATTGCTTTCTAGGTCATAATCTTTTCCAAAATTCTTTCTCTGCTTCTTCATATTTTTTCTTATTTTCTATTAAAAAAGAGTACAAATATTACTTAATTCTTTCCCTCATATTAACACCCTTTTATGCCTTTGCAAACAGAGAAGACCCAGATCAGACGGCTCCTATAAGAGCCGTCTGATCAGGGTCTGCTCTGTTTGCTTTTGACATGATATAGATCTGATTCTACAGTAACTTTTTGTCAAAGTCAAAAAACTGAATTGAAATATTTACACTACTACCATTCAGCTAATAAATATTCATGATGTCGTTATTTCTAAGATAAATATTACACAGGGATAGGGTTAAACCTGCAGTTCTTATTTTACCTGTGTAATCTGTACAATTTCTCAAGCTACTCTTATTTTTTTATCCCATTTAACCCTTCAGTGAATAAATACGTCCTTCTACGCCCTTTGCAAATTGAATAGAGACAGATCAGACAGCTCCTTTAGGAGCCGTCTGATCAGGGTCTGCTCTGTTTGCTTTAAATATGAAATAATATAGATATGATTCTACAGTTTTTAACATGACCAAGAATTTCTGTGTCCATATGCCTTTTTATTAAAATTAATCTAATTAAAATTCATAAACTCAATATATATTATTCCTCCACATAAATTATCTTCTCGATACCCTTTCCTTCATAAAATTATTTTTCATGCATTTGCAAACAGATGGCCACTGCAGGACCCATGAGGGTCTGCTCCAAACGAGCGACTGACTGACAGCCGGACAGGATGATTCCAGTATACCCCCCTCAAACAAGTTGGGGGGGAGGTGGGGTGGGGGTATAATTATTCGAGTTTTCTAGTCATATACCTTGAGATTTCTCAGCCGACGTCTAGTTTCTGCAATCATCTCATCAAGTTGAAGTTTATGATCCTGCCACTTCTCTGGATCTTTAGTTATATCTTTGTCACATGCGAATGTGTCATTTGGATAAAACCGGCATCGCTGCCTATTCGAGTTTAGCTGTTGCGCTGAAATAGAGTTTGTTCCTTCAACAATGGAGCCATTAGCAGCATTTTTGTACAATAAAACCTCTCTATAAAAGCCACTAAATTGCATCAAGTATTTTGTGTTAAAGGCAGGTGGCTGCTTAAAGCAAGGTGGAAGTAAAACACAACACTCCCGCAGTTTTACTTTCACCTTGCTTTAAGCAGCCAACTGCCCTAAATAACAACTAATTAACACAACTTAGTGGCCATTATACAGAGGTTTTACTGTAGTACTTTATATGACTAGGCTGGGGATTTATCCATGACCTAACTCTCTGGAAGTGACTCAACTAATTATGCTGTTACTATAATTGTTCCTTGCCCACATATTTAAGTCACACACATTACATTCAAGTTTAACGCTTTCCTCTATAAATATGCCTTTCTACGCCTCTGTAAAAGTCACTTTGTAAAAGTCACTTTTTGAAACCATTGTGATAAATATCACAACGGTTTCAAAACTACAAGATTCTAAAAAAAAATCCTTTTCTCTAGTTAATGCTCCTTTTCGGTAGATGTATTCGAAGAGGTTGGATCTAAAAATAGCTTATGAGGGAATGGGTTAATAAATATTAAGGGTTGTGGATGCTAGTGTTTACAAACAGTAATAAGCATAAGCAGTCTAACCCTTTGAATGCGGGCACACATGCACTCTCATTTGCAAAGAGTGTAGACCCAGATCAGAGAACAGCCCTCTGATCAAGGTCCGGACTGTTTGTCTTTCAATCTCCTCTAGCCTTTCATACTGATAGGTTATTCCACTCTGAAAATTCAGTGTTGAAAGGGCTATATTAGTTATTATTCATTTATACTGATAACAAATTACTTTTTTGAAATTTCTATAACAGCCTTAATCCATTCCCTCATAGGCTATATTTTTAGATCCAACCTCTTTGATTAAATCTACCAAAAAGGAGCATTTACTAGAGAAAAGGATATTTTTCAGAATTGTGTAGTTTTGAAACCATGAATGTGATAAATAGAGCATTCAAATTTTGCTCCACAGGAGCAAATGCTCTATTTATCAAAATGGTTTCACAAAGTGACTTTTACTAGAAGTGTCAAAAGGCATCAATATGAGGGAATGGGTTAATAGTCTATGTTGTTTATTCATTATGGAAATATGATTCATGTCTACTCTTTCCATAACTGCTGTTATAGGTCTAAATTGTTTATTCCGTAATCCGTAATTGCCGTACATGTAATTGACATATAATTCATTTCTACACTTACCTATCAACTGCTTTCGTAGTCTGATTTCTTCATCTTCATATGTCCTAAGTGATCTTCTTTTCTTGTAATATTTTCGACTTGTGTCTGAAATAAATACCCTTATACTCTCAACTACAGTAGAATGTTACTACATCAACCATTTATGCCAAAAGCTAAAGACTCCCCCATCCATTGGTCTTTGTTTATATAATGTGAAAAATATTGAAAAGGGGCGACAACTTCCCTAAAAACAATAAGGGGATCTAAAGAAAAAATATCAGTAGCACAGGTTTCCATGATAATATTTAAAGGATAACAACAAACTTTCAACAAACTTGTCACAAAACTGCGAAAGAATGGACAAAATAATGTGTAGCGAGCAACGGATGGAAAACTTGATTCCAGTACACACCCAATAACTTGGTTGTGGTGGGTATGATACACAGGCCTTTCTTAAACCCTTTCCTCCATAAATACGCCTTTCTACGCCTCTGTAATAGTCACTTTTTGAAACCATTGTGATAAATATAGAGTATTTGCTCTCCATAGGAGCAAATGCTCTATTTACAACAATGGTTTCAATACTACAAAATTCTAAACTTTTCCTTTTCTCTAGTAGATACTCCTTTTCGATTTATTCAATGAGGTTGGGTCTAAAAATAGCCTATGAATATGTTATATTGATCACTTCATGAATATTCAGTAACTTATTATTTATAATGTATAAAAAGAAATTTTGGCTTTGACAAAAACTTTATAACCAGATCTATATAGTTGCATAAGCAAACAGAGCCATCTGATCTGGGTTTGCTCTGTCTGCAAAGGCGTATTTATGAAGTAAAGGCTTAAGAGACACTGGGTTCAAGGAGTGGTTTAATACGGAGAACAAACTGGGTCTTCTTCTGTTTACAAAGACATTAAAAGGGATCTTTATCAGGTAAGGGCATAAAATATTTTACTGTATTCTTTGACTCTTTTAACCCATTCCCTCATAGACTATTTTTAGACCCAACCTCTTTGAATAAATCTACCGAAAAGAAGCATTAACTAGAGAAAAGGCGAATATTAGAATTGTGTAGTTTTGAAACCATTGTGATAAATAGAGCATTTGCTCCTATGGAACAAATGCTCTATTTATCACAATGGTTTCCAAAAGTATCTTTTACAGAGGTGTAGAAGGGTGTATTAATGGAGGAAAGGGTTAAATGTGTAATGCTGAATAGACCGACTTTCTGTCACAAATACATAAATTTGAGGCAGATAAAATTATAGATAATGATAATGATGTGCATGCTACGTACAGGGTGAATTTAATGCATAAATATTACCTAGAAATTATGCCATTACAGTAAAACCCCTCTAAACTGGACATTCAATTTAGTATAAACATCAGTCTTGAAGACAGGTGGCAGCTTAATGCAGGGTGAAAGTCATGCTGAAAGCTCCTCTAGGAGCTTTCAGTATGGCTTTCACACTGCACTAAGCAGCCACCTGCTTAAAAGTATCTAAAATCTTCTCTACTAGAATTCCAGCTTAGAGGGTTTTTACCGGATTTTTTTACCTCTTTTTAATGTGCCATAGGCTGACTTTCCATCACAAATACATTGCTTCCTGTAAGGAGTCTGAGGGCTATAGGGCGAATCCCTGTACATCAAATCATTGTCCATTGTTAATGTCTTGTTAAAGTTCCGGCACTTCTTAATACGCTTTCTCGCACGATCATCTCTGAGACACACCCATTTCTGAATGCAAATATAAAGGAACATATTAACCCATTCCCACTTATGCTATTTTAAGACCCTACCTCTTTAAATAAATCGACCGAAAAGGATCATAAACTAGAGAAAAGGAAAATTTTTAGAATTTTGTAGTTTGAAACCATTGTGAGAAATAGAGCATTTGCTCCTATAGGAGCAAATGCTCTATTTATCACAATGATTTCACAAAGTGACTTTTACAGAGGCGTCAAAAGGCGTCAATATGCGGGAATGGGTTAAAGCAATACTACAGAAATAAAAGGACCATGATGACCCTGTATTGCTCATCTGAACTATCATCAGTCAAGTTTTAAATTCACACAAAGGGCAAATGAATTAACCCTTTTGGCGCCAAATTTCTAATTGTCGTCTGCAAAAGATGTTTGTTAAATCATTCGGTAAAATAAGGGAATGAGATAAATAAATGCAAATTTCAAAGGAACAAAGTACAGACATAGAAATAGAATTTGAGACAAAAAGTGAAGTCCCTTATCAGACGCCGCCTTGAAAAGGCGGCGTCTGATCTGGGACTGCACTATTTGTCGTGGTGCATTTATGTGACTGCGGCGGTGAAAGGGTTAACCCTTTACTCCATACACACTCCTTTGTTCACCTTTGCATAATAGAGCCAGATCAGACAGCTCCTATATGCTCAGTTTGCTAATGATATGATAAAGATATGATTCTACAGTTTCTGCCATGGCCAAAACTTCCTGTGTCCATGTGCTATTATAGCCAATTAATCTAATTAATTTTCATGTTGTCATTATACCTTACATGAATATCCATGGAGTAAAGGGTTAAGATCTTAAAATCCATTCAACTCATGGTAAAGTGCAGCAAAGATCTTTTTTATTTATAGGAAATATTGACAGCGTGAATATAAATCAGCTGAAATATTATGATGGCATCAAGGACAAGAGAAAACGATCTATATTATTCAATAAGCAATTCATTAAGTGTAAACGGGTGTTCTTATAAAGAAACATACCCGCTCAGACCCGTGTAGCCGGGTAGAGATTGTGGTGAAATAAATTGATAGGCTTTACTGTGTGGCTTGGTAGCTCAGTCGGTAGAGTGTTGGCATGGTAAGCCAGAGGCCCTGGGTGTGAGTCCCAGTCAAGTCACAACTTTTTCACCATGTTACATAAGGAACTACAGGAGGCATCTGATCTGGGTCTACTCTGTTTGAAAACATGCCAAGCCATATCTATGGAGTACAGGATCAAAGCTGCGTGAGTATTCCAGTTACAATAATTGTGTAACGATAAATGCTGGACACGAGCACTTTGTCCAGAGGGAACCTTATCTATGTGGAGGAGCTTAACCCTTACAATACTGAATTTTCAACTATTTAACTATATAAAAATTTAAACAGGTCAAGCTTATGGTGAATATTTTGGGATTTTTCTGAAGAAAGTGTAACATGTCAAACAGTGTAGACCCTGATCAGAGAGTTCCTACACTGTTTGAAGAAAGTATTAGTGACTTGATTGCCGCATTGTAAGGGTTAACCTTTTATTCAATGAATATTCATGAAAAAACTGTCTCCCTTATAGTAACGTGTTTTCACGCATTTGCAAACAGAGTAGACCCAGATCAGACGGCTCCTAGAGGAGCCGTCTGATCAGGGTCTGCTCTGTTTGCTGATGGATTTTGATAGATCTGTTTCTTTACTTTCTAAAATGGATGCAATGTCCCACCTTCCATATTTGATTATAACTGTTTTGTTCATGAATATTCAGTGGGTATTAAAATTTGGACTAAACTTAGAACAGGGAAAGGGATAAATGATGACATCATGAATATTAATTAGACTGAAGAGTTAATGAATCCTTTAACACTATACTCACCTGATCCATCTTACATGGTGGTGCGTTTGCCGGGTCTTTGCAGACTTTCAAGGTTCGTCGTAACTTCGGCGTTGCATACTGCAAAAGTTCATCCTCATGTTCATCCATGAATTTCTGGAACTGTTTTCTCTCCAGACCCTTAGTCATTTTGTCGGTCACTTTCCTGGTGAAATAAAACAAAAAATCTGTCTAATTTTCCAAAACTAAAGTGTTGTCATACTGCACAAACATAACAATTTTGGCTACCGGTATTTACAGAATTTAATTGCAATAGGATTGATAATCAATTCATGTTTGTTGAAAAATAAAATAAGATGTGTCCGTGGGACACGCATGCTCCCACAGCAAACAGGAAGTAGATGAATGACAGACCTGAAAAGGGGAGACACAGCACAACTCACTACGATTATGCTTCAGATCATATATCAAATCATTCTAGCTTAAAACAAGCCAAGAAACATTTGACGAAAATTTTACATGACGGACGTACAGACAGATGTATGGACGAGGATAAAATTTAATGCCCCCATAGACACAGGGTCTACTCTGTTTGCAAAGGCGTAAAAAGGTCTATTTACAGAGGAAAATTTAAAATTTTCCAAAGTGTCAATTTAGATATACATGTATATAACTAGAAAGTAACACTTTAAGTACATACCCTCTTTCAATGAGAAGCGTGTCCCTCCAGGGTCGTCTTGTTTGAACAATATTACCGTGCAGGCTGAAATAGGTGAACACAGTAAACAAAAAAAAGAACCCCTTTTTTAGTTTCCACTTGACCCTTTCCCAGTTGTATGTTTATTCCAAATTTCAATACCTAATGAATGAATATTCATGGACAAATAGTATCAATGAATTATGGAAGGTGGAACATTGTAGCCATTTTAGAAAGTATAGAAACAGATCTATGAAATTCCATTAGCAAACAGAGCAGACACTGATCAGACGGCTCCTATAGGAGCCGTCTGATCTGGGTCTACTCTGTTTGCAAATGTTTGAAAACACGTTTATTTCAGGGAAAGGGTTAACGATTTACTTAAGGTAATTTCTAGTTTCTGACCTTTGCCAAAATACATTATGTCGCTATCAAGTAAAGTGAAACCTCTCTAATGCAACCACCAAAATGATGCACAATTCTGGATCTTAGAGGCAGGTGGTAGCTTTATGCAAGATGAAAGTAATGCAGAAAGCTCCTGTAGGAGCTTTCTGCATTACTTTCTTCTTGCATCAAGCAACCACCTGTTTTTAAAGACACCAGTCTCCTCATTAAGTGGTCTCTTTTGAGGGGGTTTACTGTACAAGATTACAGTACATACAGAACTTAACTTTGAATGGATGAACTTACTACATAACCTGCGGTGTGGGAGTGCCGAAACAAGAGTGCCATAACCCACAGAAATGCACTGTTGCATTTTTTAGTCAAATTAGCAGTTTAAATCCAGCCAATAATGAATCTTAAAGAGAATACGCAGAACCAATGCATGACGTATCATACGGTATGTAGTCGTTAGTCACTCCTAGTGCTGGATGACCGATTCACTCCATGTGCTACTACGCTGTTGTATACAACTGAATACAACACTCAGCTATAGCCTGTTTAACTGTCTATGGCACTTTTTAAGGGTCATGTGATATAAAGAATTTCACATGAGTGTTCTTTACAAATTGTTTTTTATGAAACTCGTTTAATGAATATTACGCTTGCTAAAGCTTGTATCATATTATTATAATACACTTATTTCACAATACAATTTGTAATGAACACCTATATAAAATCCTCTATATAATATTATAATACATGCAGAATTTAATTTTGAATGGATGAACTTACTTGACAGTATATTTGTGGTTCTTGATGAGTTTCAATAAAGAACGCCCTTCCATGTGATCGGGTATTGGCAGTTCAGCCATGTCCAGTATTGTAGGGGCAAGATCTATGTTGCCGACCACATTGGGTATTCTGAAAATACAAAACGGTACTGTCATTTGTCTAACTTTAATCCTTTATTCCATGTATATTCATTTAACCCATTCCCTCATATTGACGCTTTTTGACACCTCTGTAAAAGTTACTTTATGAAACGATTGTGATAAATAGAGCATTTGCTCCATTTTCCTTTTCTCTAGTAAATGCTCCTTTTCGGTAGAGGTGCTGTCTAAAAATAGCCTATGAGGTAATGGGTTAAGAAATAATGAAGTCATGCATATCAATTAGATTAAATCGAGGGCTTGGTGCAAAACTATTCTAACTCCTTCACTTTGTGAAGGAGTTAGAATAGTTTTGCACCAAGCCCTCGAAATGTTATGATTATGTAATCTCTTATTACTATTTATGGTTGCACAGGCCAGATTCCGGCAATTTTTCAACTTTAATTATTTTTATGTCTTGACGAATTTGAACCGGTTAAAATCTGGTTAGAAGTGGTCATTTTGGCACCCGCCAATTCCTATTGAGAACACTGAGTCTTTACCTGTTTGAATTTTGGACTAGTTCATTAGAACATTCATAGTTGAAAGGTTTAATATCATCTCAAAGACGTATCAACTTACTTGGTATCCTTCAGAATGCCAGGTCCGCGTATGAACAAAGGAACACGTATGTCAGTGTCGTACGGCATAGCCTTTCCTTTCACCATTCCGAACTGACCCAGATGGTAGCCATGATCTGACGTGTAGATGATATATGTATTGTCGATTTCTCCCAACAGTCGGAGTTGGTAGTATACCTATTAGCAATAAAAGTACTGCAATTATTAGCTCTTTGCATTATTAGTCCTTTACTCCATAAATATGCTTTTATAGGCCTTTGAAAACAGAGTAGACCCAGACCAGATGGCTCCTGAAGGAGCCGTCTGATCAGGGTCTGCTCTGTTTCCTTATGATACAATATAGATATGATTCTACAGTTTCTGTCATGGCCAAGAGTTCCTGTGTTCATGCGTCATTATAAAAACTAAAATAATTAATACTGATGATGTCATTATTTCTTACATGAATATTCATGGAGTTAAGGACTGGTTCAGTCTACATATTCTGCAAGACAAAACTGTGCAATAACAGAACTTGGGTCTACACTATTTGCTTCTGGAATAGTTTCATTTAACCCTTTCCTCCATAAATACACTTTTTAACGTCTCTGTAAAAGTCACGTTTTGAAACTATTGTGGTAAATAGAGCATTTGCTCCTATGGAGCAAATGCTCTATTTATCACAATGGTTTCAATACTACATAATTCTAAAAAAATTCCTTTTCTCTAGTTAATGCACCTTTTTGGTAGATATATTCAAAGAGGTTGGATTTAAAAAATAACCTGTGAGGGAATGGGCTAAGCCTAGTACTTAATCCTTACTTGAAAATCTCACTTTCCTACCGTTTTGCAAACAGAGTTGACCAAGATAAGACAGCTTCTGTAGGAGACGTCTGATGAGAATATTTGCTTGTACATTACACATCTGACTCGCAATTGTTTGCCATGCATTGTTTTCTTATTTTATATTTTCAGTACAATCATTGACCCTTAACCCATTCCCTCATATTGACGCCTTTTGACACCTCTGTAAAAGTCACTTTCTGAAACCATTGTGATAAATCAAGCATTTGCTCCTATGGAGCAAATGCTCTATTTATCACAATGGTTTCAAACCTACACAATTCTAAAATTTTCATTTTCTCTAATAACGTTTCCATTTTGGTAGATTTATTCAAAGAGGTTAGGTCTAAATATAGCCTATGAGGTAACGGGTTAATTTCCTGTTGCATATTTATGTAAGAAATAATGATATGAATAAATATTAGCTGAATTTTTATAATAGCATAATGTAGACATGATATTTTGGTGTTGTTATAAACTGTAGAGTCAGGTCTATTTATAGTTTCATAAGCAAACAGGGCAGACCCTGATCAGATGGCTTGTACAGAAGCGGTCTGATATGGCTCTACTCTGTAATGCTTTAAAAGATGAGTGAAACTGTTAACCCCTTTCATCATAACAGCGTCCTTTCACGCATTTGCAAACAGAGAAGGCCCAGATCAGAGACCTCTGTTTGTTAATGATTTGTTTGTTTGTTGATTAACATCCGTTTCTGCTCACTATGGGCTATTGAGCGCCCCAGAGAGAGGATACGGAGAAACCCGGGCGTGATGCCCTACTCTGATTATCGAATGAGCTTCTCTGGTTCTTTAGGTTTGTTAACAAACTGTGATAGATCTGTTTATTTAGTTTCTAAAATGGCTACAATGTTCCACATTCCATATTTCATTATAACTATTTTGTTCATGAATATTCAGCAGATATTGTAATTTGGAATTAACCCTTCGCTTGCTAAATTTTAAAATACATTTCTCCTTCTTTACCCATGCCCTGTTGCATAATTACATATATCTTCACTGTGTACAAGTATTTCGCTGTGCAATCACTGCTGTGGAGTGCACTGGTTGCACAATCAACTTGTAAATAGTGCAGACCCAGATGAGACAGCTCCTGCAGGAGCTGTCTCATCTGGGTCTTCACTATTTACAGGTACGTATATTGACGCGAATAGCAAGCGAAGGGTTAATACAGAACAGGAAAAGTGTTACAGTAACAGGTGGAGACCATTCATCAGGCCAGGGTGTAAAACATATACAGTAAAACCCCTCTAAACAGGAATTCTAGCAGAAAAGAATTTAGATACTTTAAGCCAGGTGGCTGATTAACCCATTCCATTACAACACCTTTTGATGCCTCTGTAAAAGTCACTTTTTGAAACCATTGTGATAAATAGAACATTTGCTCCATAGGAGCAAATGTTCTATTTACCACAATGGTTTCAATACTACACAATTCTTAAAGATTTCCTTTTTTCTATTAAATGGTCATTTTCAGTAGATTTATTCAAAGAGGTTGGGTCTAAAAATTGCCCATGAGGTAATGGGTAAATGCAAGATGTTAAGTCAATGCAGAAAGCACCTGTCTCCTAGACTGATAAATTATACTAAATTAAATGTCCGGTTTAGAGGTGTTTTACATTATAAAAACCTTTTCCATCAAGCTGTCGACTGACTGTAATGTCTGTAGTCTCTTCTGCTGTAGTATGTCAGTGAAGGCCATGCCGATGGGCTCTAAGGGCTTCATCTGTTGCAACAGCCACTGCTTGTCCGAGTTGTTCATATAGTTCCAGCTTGGCGTTCTGAACATGTAAAATTCTAACACTTAAACCTGCACAGCCTGCTGGCAGTGAATTTGAGCAACAGATAAAAGTGTGTACTCAGATACTAAAATTGTCGCTTCTTCACTAAACCCTATGTTGTGACCACTCTTTAGAATCGTCTCTTTGAGATGATTCTAAAGAGTGGTCACAACATAGGGTTTGGTGGAGAAATAAAGAAGTTGTTTTTTTTAAAAAAAAATTAATTTACGCATCTTATCTGGACCTCTGCCAACATCTTTTCACACATTTGTAAACAGAGTAGACCCAGATCAGACAGCTCCTTTAGCAACCGTCTGATCAGGGTCTGCTCTGTTTGCTTTTGACTTGATACAGATCTGTATCCATGCTTATAAAACTTTTTAGTTGAGTCTGAGTTCGTTCTTAAGTTTTTGATTGGTCAGATTTGAGCCTTTGGCTTGAGAACAAACTCAGACTCAACTAAAAAACTTTATAAGCATGGACCCAGACCTGATTCTACAGTCTTAAATTTGTCAAAGCAAAAACAAATCTGTGAAAAGTTTAGCTTATAAAATCTCAGCTAATTAATATTCATGATGTCATTATTTCATACATGAATATTGAACAGGGGAAGGGATAATTGAATTTGACTGTAATCATAAATAGAAATAATTTACCTGTGCATCGTGTTATTTTCGAACATGTGTTGATGCTGGGGAGCGGAGTCCTCGGGACCATGAGGGGCGGGAACACTTAACATCATCATTACAGGTCTGCAACAGAACGTGAATACATAGTAAAACCTCTCTATAATGACCACAAAATTGTTTAATTATTTGGTATTTAGGGCAGGTGGCTGCTTAAAGCAAGGTGAAAGTAAAACAGAATGCTCCTAAAGGAGCTTTCTGTTTTACTTTCACCTTGCTTTAAGCAGCCACCTGCTATAGGAGCGTTCTGATTTACTTTCACCTTGCTTTAAGCAGCCACCTGCCTTTAACACAAACTACTTGGTGTAATTTAATGGTCACTATAGAGGGGTTTTACTGTACCAAGTGTCAGAATAATAGGACGATAAAAACTTTCAAGGGCTTTTTTTCAGTTTTGGGAAGATGATTCATACCCCTGAAATCGGGAATTTTGTCTGATTTGGGAACTTTTTAGCTGTAAGAAGATTACAACAAATTCCCTCCTACAAATATCCATTGCGAACACAATAGACCCAGTTTGGCCAAAACTTCTAAGATTCATAAACAAACAGTACACCCAGATTAGACAGCACCTGTATGAAAGAAAGGTGAATTTATGGAGTAAAAGGATAAATCTACAGAAAAATCTGCTTTGCGATATCTTAATCAATTCCCTCATATTGACGCCTTTTGATGCCCCTGTAAAAGTCACTTTTTGAAACCACTGTGATAAGTAGAGCAATAATTTTGCTGCATAGAAGCAAATGCTCTCTTTATCACAATGGCTTCAAAACTACACAATTCTAAAAATTCTCCTTTTTTATAGTTAATGTTTCGCTTCGGTCATGACTTTCACCCTGCATTAAGACATGAAGTCTTCATTACACAAATTTCATAGTATGTGAGTATAGTATTACTGTACGTAGCGGGCAAGGAACTGAACTCACTTTGTGGGAAAATACTGTTTACTTTGCTTCAAAAATGTCACACTATCATTGGCTATAAGATCCGTGAAATAATCTTGGTAGTAGTTGTCATCGTGTTTCACTTTTTGTCCGTTGAAGTTCAGTGTGTAGTTGTAGAAGCGGGAGTTCCGATACAACCCCACCCACTCTCTCCAACCTGGCGGAATGTACGTCCCATTGTACTCGTTGAGATATTTTCCAAAGAAACCTGAATAAGGAATGAATGCTGTATAAACCCTTTGCCTGTTCTGTGTTTATTCCAAATTTAAATACCTACTGAATACTCATGGACAAAACAGTTATAATGAAATGTGGAAGGTGGAACATTATAGTCATTTTAGAAAGTAAAGAAACAGATATATCAAATTCCCTTAGCAAACAGAGCAGACCCCAATCAGACGGCTCCTACGAGCCGTCTGATCAGGGTCTTCTCTGTTTGCAAATGAGTGAAAAAGCAATTATATGAAGGAAATGGTTAACTAGACTAGTAGTCCAGAAAGTACTAGCTAGGATGTTTCAATTTCATTCTCCAATGGTTTGTTAAACTTTATTAAAGCCTGTAGAGACCAAATTTTTATCAAAATACAAAACATATGCAAAATAAGTTAAAATGGGACCAAAAATGGAACCAAAAATGCTTTCCACATCACCTACTTTTATGTACAAAAAATCCCAATTATAACAAGAAGGCCAAGATGGCCCTAAATCGCTCACCTGATTACCATAGATTTAAGATTTTTTCTGGGTAGCCCATGGGTAGGGCCAATATTGACATTAGGGCCAATATTTGAACAATGTTGATGGTGGACCATGAGCAGTGGTTCTACAGACAAGATTTTCAAAGATTTTGAATATTGACTTTATCAAGACAATGATTCTGACCAATGAAGATTGGGCTAAAAATTTGCCCTCTAGAGTATTTTTTCTAAGATTTGACCTAGTGACATACGTTTTATTCCCACCCCACCCATGATCACACTCAACCTTGATATCACCAAGACAAACATTCTGGGCAAGTTTGAGGAAGATTGGGCTAAAAATGTGGCCTCTGGAGTGTAAACAAGATTTTTCTAAGATATGACCCAGTGACCTACTTTTTGACCACACGTAACCCACTTTCAAACTTGTTCAAGATTTTATAAGAACAATCATTCTGACCAATTTTCATGAAGATTTGTCTATAAATGTGACCTCTAGAGTGTTCACAAGGTTTTGCTACTGTTTGACCTAAAGACCTAGTTTTTAACCCCACATAACCCACTTTCAAACTCGTTCGAGATTTTATCAAGACAATCAATATGACAAAGTTTTATGAAGATTGGACAAAAAATGTGACTATAAGAGTGTTCACAAGGTTTTTCTACTGTTTGACCTAGTGACCTAGTTTTAAACCCCACTTGACCCACTTTCGAACTCGTCCGATATTTTATCAAGACATTCGTTCTGACCAAGTTTCATGAAGATTGGACAAAAAAAAGTGACCACTAGAGTGTTCACAAGGTTTTTCTACTGTTTGACCTAGTGACCTAGTTTTTAACCCCACTTGACCCACTTTCGAACTCGTCCGAGATTTTATCAAGACATTCAATCTGACCAAGTTTCATGAAGATTGGACTAAAATTGTGACCACTAGAGTGTTCACAAGGTTTTGTTACTGTTTGACCTAGTTTTTTACCCCACGTAACCCACTTTTCAAACTCCTCCGAGATTTTATCAAGACAATCATTCAGACCAAGTTTCATGAAAATTGGGCTAAAAATGTGACCTCTAGAGGGTTCACAAGGTTTTCCTACTATTTGACCTAGTGACCTAGTTTTTAACCCAACTTGACCCACTTTCGAACTCGTCCGAGATTTTATCAAGACATTCATTCTGACCAAGTTTCATGACCATTGGACTAAAATTGTGACCACTAGAGTGTTCACAAGCAAATTGTTGACGACACACGACGCACGACGGACAACGGACATTCAAGTCTCCCAAAAGCTCACCCTGAGCTTTGCTCAGGTGACCTAAAAATGCATTTTCCAGAAATTGCCCGAAAAAGGCCTGTATACACAAACCTGTTCTATATCCTGCATCACTCAAGTATTTGGCAAATGTCCTTGGTTCATGCACCTTCTGCCATTCTGTCCCAGAGCAGTTATCATTATTTGTGTAAACATGGTGATTATGAGGAAGCATGCCTGGAATGGAAAGAAATACATTTGTGAGCCCCGTTCTACAAAAACTAACATTTAAGCAATATATTTGTGAGTCCTGCTCTACAAAAACTAACATTTAGGCAATATATTTGTGAGGCCTGCTCTACAAAAGCTAACATTTAGGCAATATATTTGTGAGCTCTGCTCTGCAAAAACTAACATTTAGGCAATATATTTGTGAGCCCTGCTCACAAAAACTAACATTTAGGCATTGTATTTGTGAGCCCTGCTCTACAAAACCTAACATTTAGGCAATGTATATTTTTGAGCCTGGCTCTACAAAAACTAGCATTTAAGCAATTCACATGTATGTATTTGTGACATTTAAGCAAATTTTGTGAGCCCTGCTCTACAAAAACTAACATTTAGGCAATATATTTGTGAGCCCTGCTCTACAAAACTAACATTCAGGCAATATATTTGTGAGCCCTGCTCTACAAAAACTAACATTTAGGCAATATATTTGTGAGCCCTGCTCTACAAAAACGAACATTTAAGCAACATATTTGTGAGCCCTGCTCTACAAAAACTAACATTTAGGCAATATATTTGTGTGCCCTGCTCTACAAAAACTAACATTTTAGAGGCATTGCAAACAGAGTAGAACCTCACCAGCCACCACATTGCTGACCCTGATCATCATCACTGCTCCTATAGTAGCCGTCTGATCTGGGTCTCCTCTGTTTGGAAAGGCATAGAAAAGCGTATTTATGGAGGAAAGGTGTACGAGGGGTTGAACAGTTGACGCTACTCACCTGTAAGTAAGGAGCTCCGTGACGGACAACACATGGGTGTGGACACGAACGAGTTGTTAAATCTGACCCCTTCTTGTCCCATTATCTTCAGGGTCTTTGTCATGGTGGACATGGAGCCTATAAAATAAAACAAAAAGACAATCTGAAGCTAAATATCGTAACACTTTCCTTCATATAAAACACCTTTTCATGCACTTGCAAACAGAGAAGATCCAGATCAGATGGCTTCTGTACATGAATATTCATGGAGCCTAAAGGGATAACAGTTTTCAAAATGGAGCCAAAAACTGACTGTTGAGATGAAAGATGAGGTGTCTTTATATTTAGTGTAAATACGATGTACTGCAAAGTGTAATATGTTTGTGTTAAATCAAGCCAATGTAAGAATGCAGCATTTCACTTAGCTGTACATGCATGTGACCTTAACCCTTTCCTGCACTGCATATAAACCCCTTTTCATGCCTTTGCAGACCCAGATCAGACAGCTGTCTACTTAAAGAAATAATATAAATCTGATTCTACAGTTTCTACCAATACCAAAACATCCTGTAAACATTATGCCATTATAAAATATCTGCTAATCAATACACTTGATGTGTCATTACTTCTTACATGAATATTCAACAGGGAAAGGGATAACTCACGTGAATATAGGAATGCAGTAATTCACTTAGCAATTCATGTAAGTAATATACCTTAACCCTTTCCCGCATATTGACGCCTTTTGACGCTTATGTAAAAGTCACCTTATGAAACCATTGTGATAAATAGAGCATTTGCTCCACAGGAGCAAATGCTCTATTTATCACAATGGTTTCAAAACTACACAATTCTGAAAATTTCCTTTTCTCTAGTTAATTCTCCTTTTTGGTAGATTTAATCAAAGAGGTTAGGTGTAAAAATAGCCTAAGTGGGAATGGGTTAACTCGTAATTCCTTCATATAAACTCTTTTTCACATACACGTAATAGCAAACAGAGTAGCTAGCCCCAGTTCAGACGTCTGATCAGGGTCTGCTGTTTGCTTTTGACATGATATAGATCTGATTATACAGTTTTCGTCAAAGCTATACAATTTCCTTGAAAAGATTACATTATAAAACATCAGCTAATAAATATTCATGATGTCATCATTTCTTATATGAATATTGAACAGAGAAAGGGTTACTCCTTTAACCCTTTCCCTGTTCTATGTTTATTCCAAATTTCAATACCTACTGAATATTCATGGACAAAATAGTTCTAATGAAATATGGAAGGTGGAACATTGTAGCCATTTTAGAAAATAAAGAAACAGAACTATCAAATTCCATAAGCAAACAGAGCAGACCCTGATCAGACGGCTCCTCTAGGAGCCGTCTGATCTGGGTCTTCTCTGGTTGCAAATGCGTGAAAACACGGTTATATGAGGGAAAGGGTTAAATGCTGGATTTTCCATCTTGTTTAACCCTTAATTTCCCTGTTCCATATTTATTCCAGATTTTAATACCAGCTAAATATTCATGGACAAAATAGTTATAATGAAATATGCAAGGTGGAACATTAGAGTTAAAATACATTAGTAGCGAAATTGTGATTACCCATGCAAACAGTTTGGAAACCAGATGATACGCCGCATAATGCGTCGTCTCATCAGGATCCAAACTGTTTGTCATCTTGACAATATTTTTGCAAAACAAGAGGGCCATGATGGCCCTTAATCACTCACCTGTTCGTAACAGATTTATGATTTCAATGACAGATTACATGTAATCTTGCGCGGGACACTTTTTGTTAAGGTGTCATAATTTGAACAATCTTGGAAAAGAACTACTAAAGGATTTACATACCAAATGTCTTGGCTTTACAGTTTCAGAGAAGATTTTTAAACTTTTGGTCATAACTTGAACAATTTTTGTAGAGTCCGACCATGATCATGGTACATACCAGATATCAAAATTGTAGGCTTTGTGGTTTCAGAAAAGAATATGTTTAAATGTTAAGGCCTGCATGATGCACGTCAAGGGACGAGAGACAGAGGATTATAAGAGAAGAAGATTTTTTAAGACTTTCCTATGAAAAACTGATATGCCCCGGGCCGGGGCCATTTTCAACCCAGGGGACATAATTTGAACAATTTTGGAAGAAAACTATTAGATAACGCTACATACCAAATATTGAAGGTCTCGGCCTTACAGTTTTGGAGAAGAAGATTCTTAAAGATTTTCATATGAAAAACTGATAAGCCCCAGGGCGGGGCCATTTTTGGCCCAGGGGTAATAATTTGAACAATCTTGGTAGAAAACCATTAGATGATGCTAAATACCAAATATCAAGGGTCTAGACCTTGCAGCTTTGGAGGAGAAGATTTTTAAAGATTTTCCTATGAAAAACTGATAAGCCCCAGGGCGGGGCCATTTTTGGTCCGGGGGTCATAATTTGATTAATCTTGGTAGAGGACCATTAGATAATGCTACATACCATATATCAAAGGTCTATACCTTATAATTTTAGAGAAGAAGATTTTTAAAGATTTTCCTATGAAAAACTGATAAGCCCCGGGGCGGGGCCATTTTTGTCCTGGGGGGTCATAATTTGATCAATCTTAGTAGAGGACCATTAGATGATGCTACATACCAAATATCAAAGGTCTATGCCTTACAGTTTCAGAGAAGAAGATTTTTAAAGATTTTCCTATGAAAAACTGATAAGCCCCGGGCGGGGCCATTTTTGGCCCGGGGGACATAATTTGAACAATCTTTGTAGAGGACCATTACACCATGCTACATACCAAATATCAAAGCTCTTGGCTTTGTGGTTCCAGAGAAGAAGATGTTTAAGTAAATTGTTGATGCCCGCACGTACGCACGACGCACATACGCACGACGCCGGACGCCGGACACAGGATCATCCCAATAGCTCACCTTGGCACTTTGTGCCAGGTGAGCTAAAATTAAGAGAAAGTTTATTTTAAGAATTGAAGCAGACGACAATTGTTGCAGACGAAAAATTACTTAGCGTGCAAAGAGTTAAACATAAGGTTTTACACATGGACATGACAGCAAAATGAATATTTTCATGCTTTCCCTATTTTGCAATTCTTTCGAAATGAGGAAACAACGAAATTGCTGTCTTGTTTTATTTCATGTTTAATGTTAGCTTGTTCACTTGCTATACGAAATTATGTCTCCTGAAAACCAGACCTGTTGCAAATTAACCCTTTCTCTGTTCTATGTTTATTTCAAATTTCAATACCTACTCAGTATTCATGAGCAAAATAGTTATAATGAAATATGGAAGGTACCAACATTATTTAACTCTTTGCACGCTAGCGGCAAAACTGTGATTACCTATGCAAACAGTTTGGATCCAGATGAGACGCCGCATAAAAAAACTGTTTGTCATCTTGATCATATTTTTGCAAAGAAATTAGAGAAAAAGTTATTTTAAGAATTGAAGCATACGACAATTGTTGCAGAGTTAAGCATTTTTGGTAGAGGGTCACAAGAAGACTATACCTATAAAATTTCAATTTCTGACCATCAGTTTTTGAGATGTTTTAAGATTTTTCTTTTCGTAGCCTTGGCAACCAGAGATCTACATGGATCCAGATTCTTTTAGCACTTCTGATACAGCATGAGACTAAGATCATTTATGTAAAGTTTGGTTGCATTCTGCCTAATGTGGTTTCAGAGGAGATGTCAATTAAAGCAATTGTTGATGGATGGACGGACTGTGATTACCTATGCAAACAGTTTGGATCCAGATGAGACGCCGCATAAAAAAACTGTTTGTCATCTTGATCATATTTTTGCAAAGAAATTAGAGAAAAAGTTATTTTAAGAATTGAAGCATACGACAATTGTTGCAGAGTTAAGCATTTTTGGTAGAGGGTCACAAGAAGACTATACCTATAAAATTTCAATTTCTGACCATCAGTTTTTGAGATGTTTTAAGATTTTTCTTTTCGTAGCCTTGGCAACCAGAGATCTACATGGATCCAGATTCTTTTAGCACTTCTGATACAGCATGAGACTAAGATCATTTATGTAAAGTTTGGTTGCATTCTGCCTAATGTGGTTTCAGAGGAGATGTCAATTAAAGCAATTGTTGATGGATGGACGGACTGACCAATGGTCGCTGTATAGTGAGCGATCTCAAAAGATTTTAAAAATATGGTACTGGGGCATGCCTGAATGGCACAAGAATTAGTACCACTGCTCACCCTTGGCACAATCGTAAGAGGCGACTAATAAGGGTTTAACATAAACTGCATTTCAGCTTCTCCAGCAGGTGTTAAGTGTCTGGATTCATATCCCAAATTTTATTTCGATGTAAATGAAGATGTGGGTCTCATCATAATACAATCTATATAGTGCTGTGTTGCTGTAAAACCAAACTCACTCTGAATAAAATATGTTAGTAAGGGAGGTAATCTCCTGGTCATAGCAATGAACAAATTAAGGAGTTGTCTCCCTTATTTCAATAAAGTTACCATTGCATTTCAGTGAATTGTATGAAAATGGATCATAAATCTTCCAGAGGTAAGCTCCCTGGTTCATGACTGCTGGTTGCATGCATATATGTATCGCTTCTTTGATCTTAAAAGTTCTCCAGTCCCTTTCCTTGTCAACTATTTTTGCACCCTAGCTCCCATGCCAGTCCATTTCATGGTTTTCAATGTTTTAGTGGTTCGTGATTGCACTTTTTTCATATGTAGTTTCTGATCCCGTTTTCGTCAACCTACTGGAGATTGACGGAAAATCCTATGCTCAGCCGAGCGTACGCCAAATAGACAGTAGCTCTGAGGATGTCCACAGTAGTGGACAAAACTGTTAGTAAGCTAAAAATCTTTTAGCATTGTGGTTTAAAAGAAACTCATATACAATGGAATTACCAACACAATGAACACTTTCAAAGAAAAGACCTAGCTAAATCATCAATCTTTTAATCTATGAATATCCATGAAAAAGTAGTGTATCAATATTGATTAGCTTGCCAAGGTTTTGTTAAGGTTTTAGCCCTGATAAAAACTATAGAATCAGATCTATATACATGTACATGTAATTCCATAAGCATACAGAGATGATATGGGTCTACTCTGTCTGAAAAGGGGTATATTTAAAATGCTTTAAAGGGGAGTAACTCTAACAGCCTTCAACCTCACTGAAAAAGGGAGGTAATCCATCACACCCTTTAATCTAATATGCCTTTCTACGCCTTTGCAAACAGAAGAGACCCAAATCTGACAGTTTCTTGTAGGAGCCATCTGATCTGGGTCTGCTCTGATCTGTTCACTTACGAAATAATAGTTTCTAATAATTTCTAAATGTACAGTCGGCTGAGCGGTCCTTCGGACTGAAAGTAGACTATAACTAGGTACTTTACTTTACTTTTACCATGGCCAAAATCTCCTGTGTCCATATGCCTTTAACCCTTTCCCTCATATATACGTATCCTAGAGGAGCCGTCTGATCAGGGTCTGCTCTGTTTGCTAATAGAATTTGAAAAATCTATTTCTTTGCTTTCTAAAATGTCTACAATGTTCCACCTTCCATATTTTTTATATATATAACTATTTTGTTAATGAATATTCAGTAGGTTTTGAAATTTGGGCTAAATATAGAACAGGGAAATGGTTAATGATGCTATTCATGATGTCATTATTTCCTACATGATGTCATTATTTCCGTCATTATTTCATGATGTCATTATTTCCGGAGTAAGGGGTTAACTTGAGTACAGTAGAACCTCTCTAAACCGGACAGTATTCAATTTAGTATAAATATCGGTCATGGAGACAGGTGGTAGCTTAATGCAGGGTGAAAGTCATGCAGAAAGCTCCTCGAGGAGCTTTCTGTATGACTTTCACCTTGCATTAAGCAGCCCCCTGCCTATTAGTATCTAAATTCTTATCTACTAGAATTCCGGTTTAGAGGAGTTTTACTGTACTTCATAAAACTGTGAAACTGTAAAAGCCGAACTGGATTAATCTGTACTATGTTTATACAAATTTCAATACCTAATGAATATTCACGGACAAAGTAGTTATAGTGAAGTATGGAAAGTGCAACATTGTAGCCATTTTACGAAGTATAGAAACATATTTATCTAATTTCATTAGCAAACAGAGCAGACCCTGATCAGACGGCTCCTATAGGAGCCGTCTGATCTGGGTCTACCCTGTTTGCAGATGCCTTAAAGCACGTTTATATGAGGGAAAGGGTTAAACTGGTATCAACACAATGTGCTAACCATGATAAGCTATCTCAACATGAGTCAGGATTTTCAGCTAAACAAATGTACTTGCAATGTAAACCGTTGAATCACATTGGGGTTTTCCCTGCCAACACCCATGTACATTTGAAGATTAGCAAATATGCTTGTTTGTTTTCTTGTTTTTGTTTACTTTGTTGACAACAAAACAAACAAGAACATAAAACTTAATGTGACACTCTGTTTTATACACATCAAAACTGGTATATACTTGTATACAAACAGGCTTGTATGAAAAAAATATTTTGTCACACGTTTCCTGTTTGTATTATTACTACTTTAATTAACTTAACCCTTTCCTTCATAATAAACTGCCTTTTCATGCATTTGCAAACACAGAAGACCGAGATCAGACGGCTCCAACAATTTTTAAGAGCTGTCTGATCAAGGTCTGTTCTGTTTGCTAATGGAATTTAATAGATCTGTTTCTTTACTTCTAAAATGGCTACAATTGCTCACCAGCTTCCATATGTAATTATAACTACATGTATTTCATTTATGAATATTCAGTAGGTATTTGATTTAGTATAAGGTAAATATAGAACAGATAAAAGGTTTACCTATAACTCTCTCCTCCATGCATATTCATGTAAGAAATAATGACCTTATGAATATTAACCCTTCGCTTGCTGAATTTTAAAATACATTTCTCCTTCTTTACCCATGCCCTGTTGTATAATTACATATATATTCACTGTGTACAAGTATTTCGCTGTGCAATCACTGCTGCGGAGTGCACTGGTTGCACAAACAACTTGTAAATAGTGCAGACCCTGATGAGACAGCTCCTGCAGGAGCTGTCTCATCTGGGTCTTCACTATTTACAGGTAGGTATATTGATGCGAATAGCAAGCGAAGGGTTAAAAAAAAATAACTTTGTAATAAAAGTACAATTTTTGTCCTTGGCAGAAACTGCAGAATAATATCATAAGCAAACACTACACAGAGCAGACCCTGATCAGATGGCTCCAATGGGAGCCATCTGATCTGGGTCTACTCTGTTTGCAAAGGCATAGAAAGGCGTATTTATGGAGAAAAGGGTTAAGTATTTTGACACCCAATCTTCTTTCTCCAGAATTAGCTGTTTGATCCAGGTCTGCGCTATTTGCCTATGTTTATTGTCCGAATACTTGGGGTAAATATGGCATGCATGAATTTAGGTTGCAGAAGGTGGTGAAAAATTACAAAATTTCTTTATTACAACCACTTAGCCAGAGCTCCAGATAATATGCGTAAATCAAAATATTTTTAAGTATAACTTCTTTATTTCTCCACCAAACCCTATGTTGTGACCACTCTTTAGAATCGTCTCTTCGAGACGATTCTAAAGAGTGGTCACAACACAGGGTTTGGTGGAGAAATGACGATTTTATTATTTGAGTACGCACCGTTATCTGTAGCTCTGCTTAGCTCTTCCTTTGTTGAATATTCATGCAAGAAATAAAGACATCATAAATATTCATTAGTAGAATACTGAAACAACATGTTAACCCTTTACTCCATAAATACGCCATTCTACACCTTTGCAAACAGAGTAGACCCAGATATGATGGCTTGTGTTAAAAGAGCCATCTGATCAGGGCCTGCTCTGTTTGCTTTATGATATAATATAGATATGATTCTACAGTTTCTGCCAGTGCCACAAGGTTTTTCCAATTTCAAGTCCAGAGGTTAAAGGTCAAGATCACAGAGACCCGAACTTTGTGTCTTGCACATCTACCACTCCTCAATAACATTTATGCCAAGTATCAAGTGAACCAGGTTGAAACTGAAGGAGGAGTTTGACGCACAAGATTTTGAAGACAGACCACCAATTTCAAGGCCAGGGGTCAAGGTCACAGAGACCTGAACTTTGTGTCTTGCACATCTACTACTCATGGTTAACATTTATGCGACATATCAAGAGAATTAGGTTGAAACTGAAGGTGAAGTTTGCTGTAAAAGCGGGCTAACAGCCAATTCCAAAGCCAGAGGTCAAGGTCACAGAGACCTGAACTTTATGTCATGCATACCTACTACTCCTGATTAACATTTATGCCGAGTATCAAATGAATATGGTTGAAACTGAGGGAGGAGTATGCCGTACAAGATTTTGCAGACATACTACCAATTTCAAGGCCAGAGGTCAAGGTCAAGGTAACGTAGACCTGAAATTTGTGTTGAGCACATCTACTTCTTCTAATTAACATTTATGCCAAGTATCAAGTAAATTGAAAATGAAGGAGTTCACTGCACAAGATTTTGCAGACAGACCACCAATTTCAAGGTCAAGGTCACAGAGACCTGAAATTTGTGTCTTGCACATCTACCACTCCTCAATAACATTTATGCCAAGTATCAAGTAAATCAGATTGAAACTGAATGAGGAGTTTGACGCACAAGATTTTGAAGACAGACAACCAATTTCAAGGTCAAGGTCACAGAGACCTGATATTTGTGCCTTGCACATCTACTACTCCTGGTTAACATTTATGCAACATATAAAGTGAATCAGCTTGAAACTGAAGGAGAAGTTTGCTGTAAAAGCCGGCAAACAGCCAATTCCAAAGCCAGGGGTCAAGGTCACAGAGACCTGAACTTTGTGTTTTGCACATCTACTACTCCTGATTAACATTTATGCAAAGTTATCAAGTGAATCAGGTTGAAATTGAGGAAGGAGTATGCCGTACAAGATTTTGCAGACATACTACCAATTTCAAGGCCAGAGGTCAAGGTCAAGGTCACAGAGACCTGAATTTTGTGTCTTGTTATCATTATTTCTTATTTGAATACTGAACATGGAAACATAAGTAGACAAATGCAAACTTACCAAGCCCTTCATCCTGATCATCCGTTAAAACAAGAATTATATTGGGTTTATCACTTTTCTGTTTATATTGATTTTCTCCATAGCGTCCATAGTATCGCTTGTTATTTCTGTACGTTCTATCATTTAATTCATCAAAGTTTCTGTCATGTCTTTTGTCTGATGACCTTGCAGCCTCTAAGGTCAAGGTCACAAAGAGTATATAGCACAATCCCACAATAAATATCAACTGGTAGAATGTAAATGTTGTCATGGTTACACTTTAAGTGTTGTTTTTATTTTTGTAAAATATCACAGATTTGTAGCCTTGCAGCTCATTGGAAGAAACTCATTCTGAAAAAGAAAAGAAAAAATATTTTAATAATAAACACTTCAATCGAGGAGCTTTAAAACAGAGCTCCAGATAAGATGAGTAAAGTTAAACATTTTCAAGAATAGCTCCTTTAAGTATTTCTCCATAAAACCCTATACTGCGACCAATCTTTAGAATAGTCTTGAAGAAATTATAACATCATGAATATTAATCAGATTAATTTTTAAAAGGCATATCAACCCTTGAAAATTTTTCCAATGTAGAGAGACTATAGAATCAGATAATATAGCAATATAAGCAAACAGAGCAGACCCTGATCAGACGGCTTCTTTAGGAGTCTGGGTCTACTCTGTTTACAATGGCGTAGAAAGGCTATTTATGGAGTAAAAGGTTAAACCCTTTCTCTCATAGGCTATTTTTAGACCCAACCTCTTCTAATAAATCCACTGAAAAGTAGCATTTACTCAGCTAGAGAAAAAGAAACTTTTCTATTAGAACTGTGTAGTTTTGAAACCATTATGATAAATAAAGAATTTGTTCCTATGAAGCAAATGCAAATGCTCTATTAATCACAATGGATTCAAAAAGTGACTTTAATCCTTTCCTCCATAAATACGCCTTTCTATGCCTCTGTAATAACCACTTCTTGAAACCATTGTGATAAATAGAGCATTTGCTCCTGTAGGAGCAAATGCTCTATTTATCACAGTGGTTTCAAACTACAAAATTCTAAAATTTTACTTTTCTTTAGTAAATGCTCCTTTTGGGTAGATTCATTCAAAGAGGTTGGGTCTAAAAATAGCCTATGGAGGAAAGGGTTAACAGAGGTGTCAAAAGGTGTCAATATTAGCTCAGCAATGGGTTAAAAATGGGTTTTTAATGCAAACTTACTTGATATATTTGCATTCACAAAACACCTAAGCATATATATGCTAAAACACTTCTATAACCACTAGAAAGTACTATAAAATTGAAGGTTTTATTATAATCAAAATATGCAGAGCTACAGATAATTGTGCCTACTCAAATACTAAAATCCTCATTTCTCCACCAAACCCTATGTTGTGACCACTCTTTAGAATCGTCTCGAAGAGACGATTCTAAAGAATGGTCATAACATAGGTATTTTTTGAGAAATAAAGAAGTTATTCTTGAAAAAATGTTTTAATTTACACATCTTATCTGGAGCTTTGTATATGCATAACAATGTTTGGTTCTTTAACCCATTACTCTATGAATATTCATGTACGAAATGATGGCATCATGAATATTAATTAAACTAATTTTTAAAATGGCATATTAACACATGAATGTTTTGCGAAAGTAGGAACTATATAATCCAATCTATTTTATTCCATAAGCAAAAAGAGTAGACCCTGATCAGATAGCTCCTACAGGTCTACTCTGTTTGCAAAGCGTAGAAAGGCATATTTATGGAGGAAAGGCTTAAATACTGCAACTGTCATGCTTATAATTCAAGCACAGGAAGTTTGACAGGAAACTTGAAGTTGACTATCATAGACGAGCTGGTTTCCTGCCAGATTTTCCTGCCATTGAATTTTATGGCTCAAACAAAAATTTAAGAGTCTAATATTGATGTATAGATAATTTAAAAGTTTTTTTTGTTTTTCTGAATAAATCAAAATTGAAGTGGAAATTATTTAGCATGCCCATGCATGCAATGTTTTGGGGAATACAGTTTACTAGATATTAACTCATTAAATATTCATGTAAAAAATAATGAAACCATATATAGTTATAACTATATTAATTTTTATAATGACATTAAATTAAACAAACAGAGCAGACCCTGATCGGACGGCTCCTATAGGAGCTGTCTGATCTGTGTCTTAACTCTGTTTGGAAAGGTGTAGAAATTAAGGTGTATTTAGAGAGCAAATGGTTAATAAGTAGATTCATATAAATGCCTTTTCACGCATTTACAAACACTGAGTAGACCCTACAGAAGCAGTCTGATCAGGGTCTGCTCTGTTTGCTTATCCCTTTCCTTGTTCTATGTTAAACCCAAATTTAAATACCTATTGAATGTTCATGGTCAAAATAGGTATAATGAAATATGGAAGGTGGACCATTGTAGCCATTTTAGAAAGTAAAGAAACAGACCTATCAAATTCTGTTAGCAAACAGAGCAGCTAGACCCTGATCAGACAGCTCCTCTAAGGAGCTGTCTGATCTGGGTCTTCTCTGTTTGCAAATGCCTGAAAACACGTTTATATGAGGGAAAGGGTTATGGAATTTGATAGATCTGTTTCTTTACTTTCTAAAATCTCCATTTTTCATTATAACTATTTTGTCCACGACTACAATTCATATATTCAGTAGGTACTGAAATTTGGAATAAACATAGAACAGGGACAGGGATAAATGAACAAACATACAAATTGTTTACTGTTTACGTAAATACCTGATCACGATTTCTCCTTCTATTAACCTTTCTCTTACTAAGCGCGACCAAACTCACATTTGCAAATAGCTTGGATCCACATGAGACATCGAGTAACTCAGCTTCTCATCAGGATTAAAGCTGTTTGAAATTTGGGTGAAAATTTCTCATAAGCTTGATTGAATCCTTAGTAGGCAAAATTGTACCAGATTCCAATATATGAGCATGAAATGAGTATTTTAACTGCAAGGGTCAATGACGGATACATTTGCAAGGCAATTAGGTACAAAATGCATGTGATATGTACCAAGAGAAAAACGGAAACAGTCAGTGCACTCTCTCTGTGCAGACGTTTCTGGAAAACAAATTAAGAACATGAAATTATTACATATCTTTTCATCCTCTATATAAAATCACTTCTTGCGATCTTTTTTACGCCTTTGAGTACCGAGTGCAATCATTAACTTCTCTCTTACTATACAATTAATTGTCAACTCAAAAACTTTGATCAGAACTCCAGATAAGATGCGTAAATTAAAACTTCCTTATTTCTCCACCAAACCCTATACTGTGACCACTCTTTAGAATCGTCTCTTTGAGACGATTCTAAAGAGTGGTCACAGTATAGGGTTTTGTGGAGAAATGACGATTTTAGTATTCGAGTATGAACCGTTATCAGTGTTACGAGCTCCGTTTCATTTCCTTCACACTGAAGCCTTAATCTAATGACAAATATTCATGACTCAGAATTTTTATATGTATAATTGTAGCCGGTATACGTATTACGAACAAAAAGAAATTTTGGTCTTCAAGCAGAAGCAGTTAAGAATCAGACCTAAATTATTCCATAAGCAAACATAGCAGAGCTGAATGATCAGTCTGAATTACTCCTACTGTAGAAATCTTATCTGGGTCTACTCTGTTGTAAAAGCACTAATAGGTATATATTCCTTTCCCTCATATAAACATGTTTTCACTCATTTGCAAACAGAGTAGACCCATATCAGATGGCTCCTAGAGGAGCCGTCTGATCAGGGTCTGCTCTGTTTACTAATAAAATTTAAATTTAATAGATCTGTTTCTTTGCCTTCTTAAATGTCTACAATGTTCCACCTTCCATATTTCTTTATAACTGTCTTGTTAATGAATATTCAGTAGGTATTTAAATTTGGCCTAAATTATACAGAACAGGGAAAGGGACATATGAGGTAAAGGGTTAACCCTTTACACACTAAATAATTATGCCTTTCTATACTTTTGAAAACAATGTAAGCCCAGATCAGATCCTATAGGAGCCGTCTGATCAGGGTCTGCTCTGTTTGCTAATGGAATTTGAAAGATGATGTTTCTTTACTTTCTATAATGGCTACAATGTTCCATCTTCCATATTTCATTATATACATATAACTATTTTGTCGATGAATACAGTGGGTATTGAAATTTGGAATAAACATAGAACAGGGAAAGGATTAAATACTTCATGTAAGAAATGATGCCATCGTGAATCCTTGATAAACTTTTCCAACAGTTTGGATCCAGATCAGAATGGTCCTATGGTCATGGTCTACAGTGTTTGCAAAGGTGTAACAGAAAATTAAAGGCTTATTTACGAAGTAAAGGTTGAACTCTTTCATGCATTTGCAAACAGAGTAGACCCAGATCAGACGGCTCCTATAGGGGCCGTCTGATCAAGGTCTGTTCTGTTTGCTAATGGAATTTGATAGATATGTTTCTTAAGTTTCTAAAATGGCTATATTAATACTCCACCTTCCATATTTCATTATAACTATAATATTGTCCATGAATATTCAGTAGGTACATTGAAAATTGAAATAAACACAGAACAGGGAAAGGGTTAAGTGTTAACTATTTTGCCACTATTAACTCTTTGCACGCTAGCGGCGATCCTGTGATTACCCATGCAAACAGTTTGGATCTAGATGAGACGCCGCATTATGCGGCGTCTCATCAGGATCCAAACTGTTTGTCATTTTGACCATATTTTTGGCAAAGAAATGAGAGAAAGTTTATTTTAAGAATTCAGAAGCAGACGACAATTGTTACAGATGAAAAATTACTTAGTGTGCATGCAAAGAGTTAAGCGAATCCGTAATAACATTTATTTGCAAACAGTTTGGATCCAGATGATAAGTGTTATTTGGCATCTCCTCATCAGGATCCAAGCTGTTTGATACTCTGGTTATATTTTTTGTAACAAATTGAAGAAATTGACACTTTGAAACCTAATACAGTAACACCCCCCCCCCCCCCCCCCCCCCCAATGCGACCACTTAATAAAGAGCCAGTGACCTTGTTTAAAGCAGGTGGCTGCTTAATGCAGGACTAAAGTTATGCAGAAAGCGCATAACTTTCGTCCTGCATTAAGCTACCACCTACCTCTGCCACCCAGAATTATGCCCATTTTTGGTGGTCGCATTGGAGGGGTTTTACTGTATATAGATATTACTTATTTGGCGCCCAAAGGGTTAAAACAAACAATACTAGCATGTATGCATGTTATCACAACAAACACGTATTGTTCTCAACCAAACAATAATAAATGGCATCATGTTTTAACAGCAAATAAATAGCAAACCTTAGTAATGTAAAACAACTGAACATAAACAACTGAACATAACATAAACAAAACCTGGCATTTCTCTAAAGTGGACACTTTAAACCTTTACCCCATGAATATTCATGTAGCGATAATGATGTCATGAATATTAATTAGATTAATTTGTAAAAAATAGCCCAATTCATGGACACATAAAGTTTTGGCAATGGCAGAAACTTTAGAATCATATCTGTATTATATCTATATCATAAGCAAACGGAGCAGACCTTCCTATAAGAGCCGTCTGATCTGCGTCTACTCTGTTTGCAAAGGTGTAAAAAGGTGTATTTATGGAGTAAAGAGTTTTGGGCACATTTGCAAACACAGCAGACCAAGATATGACGGCTCCTGGGTATAGGAGCTGGCTGATAAGGGTCAGCCCTGATTGCATATTTGGTATTATGGTATAATATAGATATGATTCTACATTTTCTGCATAAGCCAAAACGTCCTGTGTATACATATGTATATGCCATTATAAAAATTCAGCTAATGAATATTCATGAATATTAAACAGGTAAATGGTTAAAGGTTACTGTGTGCATGATTATGTATAATAACCACATCGCAGGTGCACAGCCATCCTATAAAGTTTCATGATGCTAAGGTCAAATGCTTCAGGAGTTACGCACATGATAAAGTTAACATGATGGACATGCAGACGGAATAACAGAAATCTAAACCCGGCCCACTTTAACCCTTTCCCTCATATAACCGCATTTTCACGCATATGCAAACAGAGTAGACCCAGTTCAGACGGCTCCTATAGGAGCCGTCTGATCAGAGTCTACTCTGTTTGCTAGTGGAATTTGAAAGATCTATTTAATACTTTCTAAAATGGCTACAATGCTTCACTCTCCAATAATGAAATAGCTACTTTCTCCATGAATATTCAGTAGGTATTTAAATTTGTAATAAACTTAGAACAGGGAAAGGGTTAACCTTTCCCTGTTAATTATATTCAAGTAAGTAATGATGACATCATGAATACACTGTATTTATTATCTATGTATTTCTTATTGTGTAAACTTTTCAAAGTTTTTTTTTTTTTTGGCTTTGATAAAAAAAACTGTAGAATCATAGTAATGAATATCATATTTAATTCCCATAAAAAATTAACATTGTGAAAATTAAGCGAATGAATATTCATAAAGTAATTCAATGCATAAATATTCATTAGCGAAAGGAAAAAAATTCGTGTGCAAACAGGGCAGAAACTGAGCAGATGGCTTCTATAAGAGCTATCCGATCTCGGTCAAGTTTGTTTGCAAAAGTGCAAAAAGGTGTATTACAGTTACAGTACACGAACAAAAAATCTGACTTTACTTTTTTTTTTTGCTTAACCCTTTCGCTGCCAAAATCTGTCGTCTGCTAACTTTGTCGTCTGCTACAAATTTTCATTCTTTTGATTTTCTTCTTTTTGTTTCAAAAACAGTAACAGTAACAGTTTGGATCCTGATGAGACGCCGAGTTACTCGGCGTCTCATCTGGATCCAAACTGATTGCATAGGTAATCACAGATCCGGCATTGGCAGCGAAAGGGTTAAATATATGCCATGGGCCAAAGATACTCAATCTTTCTAACAGCTAGAGAGGTATCTTGATATTTAATCAATGTAAAAGCATTTGTAAAATTTGCAAAACCTGATGCAAAAAAAAATGTAAATGGCATGCAGACTTGTCTGCAGGCAACTTTCATAATTATGTATCTAAGATTTATGACTTTATTCAGCCACAGGAGGTCATATCAACTATGGTGGTAGACGGCAACAATCTTTACTCCATAAATACATGTCCTAAGCCTAAATTGCACACAATGTATACCCAGATCAGACAGCTTCTATAGGAGCTGTTTAACCCTTTCCTCTATAAATACCCCTTTCTAGCCTCTGTATAAGTCACCTGTTGAAACCATTGTGATAAATAAAGCATTTGCTCCTATAGGAGCAAATGCTTTATTTATCACAATGGTTTCAAATTACAAAATTCTAAAAAAATCCTTTTCTCTAGTTATTATAATGCTCCTTTTCGGTAGATTTATTCAAAGTGGTTGAATCTAAAAATAGCCTATGAAGCTCGAGGAAAGGGTTAATCAGGGTCCGCTCTGTTTGATTGCACTATAATATAAATCAGATTCTACAGTTTCTGCCATTGGCCCTGGTTTTTAGTTTCTTCTCTGTGTGTGACAGGTGTACCAATTATTTTAATTTTTTTCTAATTAATTTCCATGTGTCATTATTTCTTACATAAATATTCATGTGTCTTAACCCTTTCCCTGTTCTATGTTTATTTCAAATTTCAATACCTATTGAATATTCATGAATAAAGTAAGTTATAATGAAATATGGAAGGTGGAACTTTTTAGCCATTTTAGAAAGTAAATAAACAGATCTTTCAAATTCCATCAGCAAACAGAGCAGACCCTGATTAGACGGCTCCTGTAGGAGCCGTCTGATCTTGGTCTACTCTGTTTGCAAATGCGTGAAAACACGTTTACATTGAGGAGAAAGGTATAACCCTTTACCTCATGAATATGCATGCAAGAAATAATGACATCAGAATCATAATTTAACCCTTCGCTTGCTATTCGCGTCAATATACCTACCTGTAAATAGTGAAGACCCAGATGAGACAGCTCCTGCAGGAGCTGTCTCATCAGGTTCTGCACTATTTACAAGTTGATTGTGCAACCAGTGCACTCCATAGCAGTGGTTGCACAGCGAAATACTTGTACACAGTGAAGATATATGTAATTATACAACATGGCATGGGTAAAGAAGGAGAAATGTATTTTAAAATTGAGTAAGCGAAGGGTTAAGATTATAAAAAAAAATTATATTGGCATAATGAACATAGGACATTTTAGCCAATGAGTGTACATGCAGCCAAATCTACATACCGGTACCTGTATATACTATTCGATGCATAAGCAAACACAGCAGCGGTCTGATCTGGGTCTACTCAGTGTTTTGCAAAGGTGTTGAAAGCATAAGGGTGTGGGGGAAACCCGTTATTCTCATGAATGTTAACCCTTTCCTCCATAAATACGCCTTTCTATGCCTCTGTAAAAGTCACCTATTGAAACCATTGTGATAAATAGAGCATCTGCTCCATAACTCTCATCATGATCATCATACAGAGTCGCAGAAAGGCGTATTTATCGAGGCAACGGTTAAATGCATGTCTCTTTTGCATGGTTGCTCC
This sequence comes from Azorinus chamasolen, assembly GCA_963576725.1. Classification (NCBI taxonomy): domain Eukaryota; kingdom Metazoa; phylum Mollusca; class Bivalvia; order Cardiida; family Solecurtidae; genus Azorinus; species Azorinus chamasolen. Next base: position 61,683,395 of record OY755252.1, read on the forward strand.
AGTAATTTTTTTTTTCACAGTAAAATAGAAGTGCAGCAAATAAAATCTTACAGAATCTGTTACATCCAGGTGCAACTGCATCATTAACCTTCTCTTGCTGAATTTTAAAATACATTTCTCCTTCTTTACCCATGCCCTGTTGTATAATTACATATATCTTCACTGTGCACAAGTATACGCTGTGCAATCACTGCTGTGGAGTGCATTGGTTGCACAATCAACTTGTAAATAGTGCAGATCTGGGTTTTCACTATTTACAGGTAGGTATATTGACGCGAATAGCAAGCAAAGGGTTAATTATTTGCACGCTAACGGCGAAATTGTGATTACCTATGCAAAGAGTTTGGATCCAGATGAGACACCACATAATGCAGCGTCTCATCTGGATCCAAACTGTTTGACATTTTGACCATTATTTTTGCAGAGATTAATGAAAGAAATTTTATTTTTAGATTTGAAGCAGACGACAATTATTGTTGCAGACGAAAAATTACTTAGTATACACAAAGGGTTCACTCTTTGCACACAAGGAACTGTGATCTGCAAAATTAGTTGTCTACGTACTACAATCCTAATTTTTTATATTTCCTCCATTACACCGTCATTACACCAAAATTATGTCACAGTGTTAATTAACCCATTCCCTCATATTGACGACTTTTGACAACTCTGTAAAAGTCACTTTGTGGAACCATTGTGATAAATAGAGCATTGTGGAACCATTGTGATAAATAGAGCATTTGCTCCTTTAGGAGCAAATGCTCTATTTATCACAATGGTTTCAAATAACATTATTCTAATTTTTTCCTTTTCTCTAGTTAATGCTCCTTTTCGGTAGATTTATTCAAAGAGGTTGTATATAAAAATAGCCAATGAGGTAAAGGGTTAAACATTTTGGCTACTGCTGAGATGCCAGTCGACTGTTACAATAGCGGAGTCCCATCTGGATCCAAACTCTTTGCATAGCTTAAATTATCAAGAATTCATCTCTAGTATGTAAATAATTAACCCCTTTAGTGCGGGAAATGGGTCTCTAATGCCCTTTGCAAACAGTGTAGACCCAGATGAGAGGGCTCCAAAGAGGAGCCCTCTCATCAGGGTCAGTACTGTTTATCACAATTCACTTTTAATAAAATCCCTGAATATTCACCGTAAGCTTGACCAATTTGAATTTTTGGAACAGTCCATTTAAAAATTAAGCATTGAAAGGAAGGGTTAAGCTACTTGTATACCATTGGTATGCAGTTATTTGCGGTTATGTATACGTTGAGCTCGTTCAAAGTTGCTTTTTCAGAGTGGAATGACATCAGTGTTTATTTATAGAGGCTTAACCCTTTACTCCATGAATATTCATAAATAATGACATCATGAATATTAATTAGATTATTTTCTTGATTGCGCATGAATGCAGGATTTTTATACCATGGTAGAAACTTAGAATCATTTCAGACAGTTACAAGCAAACAGAGCAGACTCAGATAAACTGGCTATTAGCCCATTCCCTCAAACGCTATTTTTAGACCCAATCTCTTTGAATAAATCTACTGAAAAGGAGCATTTATTAGAAAAAAGGTAGATTTAATATAATTGTGTAGTTTAGAAGCCTGATTATTGTGTGCTGATATAAAATATGGAGCAAATGCTCTATTAATATCACAATGGTTTCAAAAAGGGACTTTTACAGAGGTGTCAAAAGGCATCAATACGAGGGCTATAGACAGGCAGTAGCTTAATGCAGAATGAAAGTTATGCAGAAAGTTCCTCTAAAAGCTCTTATAGACCCCCATGTTAAGTCATTCTATGGTTGCCATAGGCTGATAGACCCCCATGTTAAGTCATTCTATGGTTGCCATAGGCTGATAGACCCCCATGTTAAGTCATTCTATGGTTGCCATAGGCTGATTATAAGACCCCCATGTTAAGTCATTCTATGGTTGCCAATTAGGCTGATAGACCCCCCATGTTTAGTCATTCTATGGTTGCCATAGGCTGATAGACCCCCCCCCCCCCCCTGTTTAGTCATTCTATGGTTGCCACAGGCTGATAGACCCCCATGTTTAGTCATTCTATGGTTGCTATAGGCTGATAGACCCCCATGTTAAGTCATTCTATGGTTGCTATAGGCTGATAGACCCCCCATGTTTAGTCATTCTATGGTTGCCATAGGCTGATAGACCCCCATGTTTAGTCATTCTATGGTTGCTATAGGCTGATAGACCCCCATGTTAAGTCATTCTATGGTTGCCATAGGCTGATAGACCCCCATGTTTAGTCATTCTATGGTTGGTATAGGCTGATAGGACCCCCCCCATGTTTAGTCATTCTATGGTTGCCATAGGCTGATAGACCCCTCATGTTTAGTCATTCTATGGTTGCCATAGGCTGATAGACCCCCATGTTTAGTCATTCTATGGTTGTTATAGGCTGATAGACCCCCATGTTAAGTCATTCTATGGTTGCCATAGGCTGATAGACCCCCATGTTTAGTCATTCTATGGTTGTCATAGGCTGATAGACTCCCATGTTAAGTCATTCTATGGTTGCTATAGGCTGATAGACCCCCATGTTTAGTCATTCTATGGTTGCCATAGGCTGATAGACCCCCATGTTAAGTCATTCTATGGTTGCCATAGGCTGATAGACCCCCATGTTTAGTCATTCTATGGTTGCCATAGGCTGATAGACCCCCCCCCCCCCATGTTAAGTCATTCTGTGGTTGCCATAGGCTGATAGACCCCCATGTTAAGTCATTCTATGGTTGCCATAGGCTGACAGACCCCCATGTTTAGTCATTCTATGGTTGCCATTGGCTGATAGGACCCCCCCCCCCCTGTTTAGTCATTCTATGGTTGCCATAGGCTGATAGACCCCCCTGTTTAGTCATTCTATGGTTGCTATAGGCTGATAGACCCCCCTGTTTAGTCATTCTATGGTTGCCATAGGCTGATAGACACCCATGTTTAGTTATTCTATGGTTGCCATAGGCTGATAGAACCCCCCCCCATGTTTAGTCATTCTATGGTTGCCATTGGCTGATAGACCCCCCATGTTTAGTCATTCTATGGTTGCCATAGGCTGATAGACCCCCCCCCCCCCATGTTTAGTCATTCTATGGTTGCCATAGGCTGATAGACCCCCCCATGTTTAGTCATTCTATGGTTGCCATTGGCTGATAGACCCCCCCCATGTTTAGTCATTCTATGGTTGCCATAGGCTGATAGACCCCCATGTTTAGTCATTCTATGGTTGCTATAGGCTGATAGACCCCCATGTTAAGTCATTCTATGGTTGCCATAGGCTGATAGACCCCCATGTTTAGTCATTCTATGGTTGTCATAGGCTGATAGACTCCCATGTTAAGTCATTCTATGGTTGCTATAGGCTGATAGACCCCCATGTTTAGTCATTCTATGGTTGCCATAGGCTGATAGACCCCCATGTTAAGTCATTCTATGGTTGCCATAGGCTGATAGACCCCCATGTTTAGTCATTCTATGGTTGCCATAGGCTGATAGACCCCCCCCCCCCCCCATGTTAAGTCATTCTATGGTTGCCATAGGCTGATAGACCCCCATGTTAAGTCATTCTATGGTTGCCATAGGCTGATAGACCCCCCCATGTTTAGTCATTCTATGGTTGCCATTGGCTGATAGACCCCCCATGTTTAGTCATTCTATGGTTGCCATTGGCTGATAGACCCCCCCCCCCCCATGTTTAGTCATTCTATGGTTGCCATAGGCTGATAGACCCCCATGTTTAGTCATTCTATGGTTGCCATTGGCTGATAGACCCCCCCATGTTTAGTCATTCTATGGTTGCCATAGGCTGATAGACCCCCATGTTTAGTCATTCTATGGTTGCTATAGGCTGATAGACCCCCATGTTAAGTCATTCTATGGTTGCCATAGGCTGATAGACCCCCATGTTTAGTCATTCTATGGTTGTCATAGGCTGATAGACTCCCATGTTAAGTCATTCTATGGTTGCTATAGGCTGATAGACCCCCATGTTTAGTCATTCTATGGTTGCCATATGCTGATAGACCCCCATGTTAAGTCATTCTATGGTTGCCATAGGCTGATAGACCCCCATGTTTAGTCATTCTATGGTTGCCATAGGCTGATAGACCCCCCCCCCCCATGTTAAGTCATTCTATGGTTGCCATAGGCTGATAGACCCCCATGTTAAGTCATTCTATGGTTGCCATAGGCTGATAGACCCCCATGTTTAGTCATTCTATGGTTGCCATTGGCTGATAGACCCCCCCCCCCCTGTTTAGTCATTCTATGGTTGCCATAGGCTGATAGACCCCCCTGTTTAGTCATTCTATGGTTGCTATAGGCTGATAGACCCCCCTGTTTAGTCATTCTATGGTTGCCATAGGCTGATAGACCCTCATGTTTAGTTATTCTATGGTTGCCATAGGCTGATAGACCCCCCATGTTTAGTCATTCTATGGTTGCCATTGGCTGATAGACCCCCCCATGTTTAGTCATTCTATGGTTGCCATTGGCTGATAGACACCCCCCCCCCCCCCCATGTTTAGTCATTCTATGGTTGCCATAGGCTGATAGACCCCCATGTTTAGTCATTCTATGGTTGCCATTGGCTGATAGACCCCCATGTTTAGTCATTCTATGGTTGCCATAGGCTGATAGACCCCCCATGTTTAGTCATTCTATGGTTGCCATTGGCTGATAGACCCCCATGTTAAGTCATTCTATGGTTGCCATTGGCTGATAGACCCCCATGTTTAGTCATTCTATGGTTGCTATAGGCTGTTTCCATTGTATTTGTTGAATATATTCTGCGCCGCATTCCAAAGAATAACATGAAAATGCTGCAGGCAAAATACCATAACAATGATTACAAACTGAAAGCTGCACTTATACAAATACATAAAAAATATTATAAAGATTTTTTTATTCAGTACAAAGAGGTGTTAACCTTTACATTGTATGTGGGAAAAAGCGAAATGACTTACAAACAATGCAGACCTAGATCAGAGGACTTATGTAGGTCAGGCCTCTGATCAGGGTCTGAATTTATAATGTATGCAGAGCGTAACAGATACCTGTGCGTACCCAAATACTAAAATGGTGATTTCTCAACCAAACCCTATACTGTGACCACTCTTTAGAATCGTCTCTTCAAGACGATTCTAAAGCGTGGTCACAGTATTGGGTTTGGTTGAGAAATAAAGAAGTTATTTCTGAAATTTATTTAATGTACGCATCTTATCTGGAGCTCTGTGTATATATGTCATTCAAAATACTTTAGGATTTTTTCATATTTGACAATTAGCCGTTTACTCCTTTCTACGCCTTTGCAAACAGCGGCTTATAATGTATCGAATGCTTACACAATATTTATTCTAAATAGTTAGGCACCTAATCTCATGTTTTGAACATGTTATAAAAGCTGAATATTAAGCTATTGCTGCACTGTTTTCAACCTTTTCCTTCATATACAGTTGGAACTTCGATATCTCAAACTCCGATAACTCGAACTTCGGGATAACTCGAACTAAAATTTCAGTCAACACAGAATTGCTCTAAAATGTATAACTATGCATATATCTAGAAACACGTGCGACAGCTTAATGCAGGTCTAAAGGCTAATATGCTGAAAGCTCCAACAGCATTAAGCTTTGAACTTAAGAAATTGTCCAGATCAGAAATCGAACTCGAACTTCTGTTATCTCGACCTAATAATCGAAGATATCGAAGTTCAACTGTATAACACCTGTTCACGTATTTGCAACAGAGTAGACCCAGGTCAGATGGCTCCTGTAGGAGCCATCTGATCTGAGTCTGCTCTGTTTGATTATTGTATTATAGATCTAGAGCCATTAACCCTTCGCTTGCTATTTGCGTCAATATACCTACCTGTAAATAGTGAAGACCAAGATGAGACAGCTCCTGCAGGAGCTGTCTCATCAGGGTCTGCACTATTTACAAGTTGACTGGGCAACCAGAGCACTCCACAGCAGTGATTTCACAGCGAAATACTGGTACACAGTGAAGATATATGTAAATATACAGCAGGGCATGGGTAAAGAAGGAGAAATGTATTTTAAAATTCAGCAAGAGAAGGGTTAAAACATCCTGTGTACATAATTATGTCATCATAAAAATTCAGCTAATAAATATGCATGAAGTCATTATTCCTTACATGAATATCAAACTGGGAAAGGTTAAACTCTGAGAATTTTTGCAGGCAAGAATGATTTAGCATTCAAAGAGTCAAATAACGAACCACCCATATAAACAATAGTGGTATTATCAAATGCTAATACCATATCTATTCTAAATATTTGTGCACCTACCAGTAATCTTGTGTCTTGTACATCTTATAAAAGCCATGGCCATACTGTTTTTAACCCTTAACTTCATCTAAATACTTTTTCACATATCTGCAAACAGAATAGACCCAGATCAAATGGCTCCTGTGGCGGAGCTGTCTGATCAGGGTCTGCTTCGTTTGTTTATAATATAATATAAATCTGATTCTGTAGTTTCTGTCTAAACCAAAATATCCTGTATACATAATATGTTATTATAATAATAATACACAACAGGGAAAGAGCGAAACTACAGTAAAACCAGTCTCTATAACGGCCACTAAATTGTGTTAATTGGTTGGTATTTAGGGCAGGTGGCTGCTTAAAGCAAGGTGAAAGTAAAACAGAACGCTTAGACCTATATGAGCATTCTATTTTACTTTTACTTCGCTTTAACCCTTTCCTCCATAAATATGCCTTTCTGCGCCTCTGTAAAAGTCACTTCTTGAAACCATTGTGATAAATAGAGCATTTGCTCCCCAGGAGCAAATGCTCTATTTATCGCAATGGTTTCAAAACTACAAAATTCTAAAAAAAATCCTTTTCCCTAGTTTATTAAATGCTCCTTTCCGGTAGACTTATTCAAAGAGGTTTGATCTAAAAATAGCCTATGAAGGAATGGGTTAAGCAGCCAACTGCTTTAAACACAAAATACTTGATATAATTTAGTGGCCGTTAAAGAGAGGTTTTACTGTAATAAGGTAGCAAAATTTGTGTAGACCGATCAGACCTTCAGGAGCAGTTTGATGTGGATCTACACTAGTTGCCTAAGTTAACCTGTTCAAATATTTACGTAAATTACGGTACTTAACATCTCCCTCTCTCTTCAATCTGATAATGAGAGTTTATTGATCTGATTTAATCTGAGGTTGGCTTGTATTCAATCAATCACACACTGTCTGCCTCCCCCATTCTGATTCACAGGATTACCTAAGTAACCAAAAACAAGAGCATCGCATGCGGATGCCAACGTTCGTCTGTTTGACTGTAACCACCAACGTTAAAGTTAACATTTATGCTTATGTCAAGGGCGACAATGACAATGTGGACGCAGGAATAACATCAATCGCTGGTATTTTTTCTTCGAAAAACAGAGGAGCTAATAATTAAGTAACCAATATAACTAACCAACTAGGTTTAGAAAAAATGACTTTTGGTAGTATTAAATACCAATTTCTAATAGCTTACGGTAAGTGCTACCTGTAATCATATCTCGCTACCTTAACCCGTTCCTCCATGGGCTATTTTTGACCCCTCTTTGAGTAAATCTACCCAAAAGGAGCATTTACTAGAGAAAAGGAAATTTTAGAATTTTGTAGTTTGAAACCATTGTGATAAATAGAGCATTTGCTCCTCTAGGAGCAAATGCTCTATTTATCACAATCGTTTCAAGAAGAGGTAAATATTACAGAGGCTTAGAAAGGCGTATTTATGGAGGAAAGGGTTAAACCAGACTGCATTTGTCTCAACTCTTCCGACACCCAATCTCCATTTTGTTTGTAAAGCTGAATAAGTCAACAGTATGTCTGTTTTGATAACTTTTCAACCTTTGAATGCTGAATACTGGTCAAAAATTCAAGGCAGGCTGGTTCATTAGTGTATGAATGCTGAAATTCAAGGCAGGCTGGTCCACAAATGTTTGAATGCTGAAATTCAAGGCAGGCTGGTCCATCAGTGTTTAAATGCTCCAGAATATTTAAGGCAGACTGATCCATCAGTGTTCGAATATGCTGAAAACTCAAGGCAGACTGGTCCAACAGTGAGTATTTGAATGCTGAATATTCAAGGTAGACTGGTCTATCAGTGTTTAATGCTGAATATTCAAGGCACACTCAGGTCCATCAAAGTTTGAATGCTGAATATTCAAGGCACACTCAGGTCCATCAAAGTTTGAATGCTGAATATTCAAGGTGGACGGGTCTTGCATGGTCTATGAAGTCATTTTAGTATGAAAGGCTTAAATATGCTAGAGAAATCTGAACGACAAGCTGAGTGTAGACCCTGATCAGAAGACTAAACTGTAGGACAGACTGATCTAGGTCCAAACTGTTTGCAAATGCCTGGTCCGGTATACTCGTTTCCAGCATTCAAAGGATTAACCCTTTCCTCAATGAATATTCATGTAAGATACAATGACGTCATGAATATCAATTAGATTAATTTGTTATAATAGCAAACAGAGCAGACCCTGGTCAAATGACTCCTACAGGAGCTGTCTGATCTGGTTGTACTCTGTTTGCAAAAGTGTAGTGCTGGAGTAAAGGGTTAAATTTGCTACAAAAGTGTAATTTAACGAGGACTTCAGGTAGGAACTCTCTGATCTGGATTTACACTGTTTGTAAATGCCAGTATCACACTCCTTTCCAGCATTCAAAAAGTTTAACCCTTTCCTTGTTCTATATTTAGTCCAAATTTCAATACCTGCTGAATATTCATGGACAAAATAGTTTTAATAAAATATGGAAAATGGAACATTATAATAGCCATTTTAGAAAGTAAAGAAATGGATCTTTCAAAATCCACTAGCAAACAGAGCAGACCCTGATCAGACGGCTCCTATAGGAGCTGTCTGATCTGGGTCTACTCTGTTTGCAAATGTGTGAACACACGTTTATATGAGGGAAAGGGTTAAGCTCTAGGGTAATTTTCTAATAAAAAAAAAAGTAAACATGTATATATACCAGATTCATCTAACTGCTCACTCGATCAGGCCCGCCTCAGCCACCTGATCTTGATCTAAACTGTGTGCCGAAGTTTGTCTGGCCGAATACATATAGTAATTACAGTAAAACTCATCTAAATCGACCATTTGCAAACAGAGTAGATCCCAGATCCAGGGTCTGCTCTGTTTGCTAATATGATAAACAGCAAAACCTCGGTTATTCGAACACTAAAATACGTATTATTATCGATCTTTAAGACAGGTGGCAGCTTAATGCATGGTGAAAGTCATGCAGTCTAGGAGCTTTCTGCATGACTTTCACCATGCATTAAGCAGCCACCTGCCTAAAAGGGTCTTAATTCTTCAATGCAGAAAATTCGAATAATCGGGATTTTACTGTTATATATAGATATGATTCTACAGTTTCTATCAAGTACAATTGTGCTATAATATACCAATTAATCTAATTAATACTATGATGGTGTAATTATTTTTTACATGAATATTCATGGCGGAAAAGGTTAATAAAACAATAGATGTTTATAAAATGAGGTGCTTTTTAAACCATTCCCACTTAGGCTATTTTTAGATCCAACCTCTTTGATTAAATCTACCAAAAAGGAGAATTAACTAGAGAAAAGGAAATTTTCAGAAATGTGTAGTTTTGAAACCATTGTGATAAATAGAGCTCCTGTGGAGCAAATGTTCTATTTATCACAGTGGTTTCACAAAGTGACTTTTACAGATGCATCAAAAGGCGTCAATATGCGGGAATGGGTTAACCCTTTCCCTGATGCATATTCATGTAAGAAATAATGGCGTCGTGAATTTCTATTCGCCGAATATTTATAATGGCATAATTATGTACACAAGAAATTTTGGTATTGGTAGAAACTGTAGAGTCATATTTATCGCGATTTCATTAGCAAGAGGAGCCATCTGATCTGGGTCTACTCTATTTGCAACGGCATGATGAAAAAGCCTTTATATGTGGGAAAATTTCTGCAGGAAAAAAATACTGTCAGTTACTAAGCTTTCTGCATAACTTTTGTCCTGCATTAAGCTGCCACCTGCCTTGAAGACTCAAAATTGACCTCTTTTTGGTGGTCACATTCTAAGAGGTGTCTACTGTACAGTTAAACAAGAGTAATAATACAAAATTACCTTCCTTTCACACCATGTGTGAAAATGGTGGAATATTTATACTGTATGTTTGCCAATCAAATCCATTAAATTCCACAGTTACAATTATCTAACAACAGAATGCATACAAAGGTATTTGGTATATCAGTACTTGCTACGATGCAACTGACGCACACATGATCAATGTATCTACCTTAACCCTTTCCTCCATAAATACGCCTTTCTACGCGGCCTCTGTAATAGTCACTTTTTGAAACCATTGTGATAAATAGAGCATTTGCTCCTATAGGAGCAAATGCTCTATTTATCACAATGGTTTCACAGCTGAACTACAAAATTCTATAAACATTTCCTTTTCTCTAGTTAAATTGCTCCCTTTCGGTTGATCATTTAAAGAGGTTGTATCTAAAAATAGCCTATGAGGTAATGGGTTAATTTAACCTATATATATATATATATATATATATATATATATATATATATATATATATATATATATATATATATATGTTAATCCTTTCCCTCATACATTTTTACGCTTTTTCACATCTTTGTAGACAGAGTAGACCCATTTCAGATGCTCCTGTAGGAGCCGTCTGATCAGGGTCTGCTCTGTTTGCTTATGGAATAACAGAGATCTGATCCTATAAATTTGGTCAAAGCAAATTTCAATCAAAAGTTTACATCATAAAAATCAAGTAAATGAATATTCATGAAGTGACAAGTTCATGCATAAAAGGTGATTAACCCATTCCCTCATAGACTATTTTTAGATCCAGTCACTTTGAATAAATGTACAGAAAAGGAGCATTAACTAGAGAAAAGGAACATTTTAGAATTTTGAAGTTTGAAAACCATTGTGATAAATAGAGCATTTGCTCCTATAGGAGCAAATGCTCTATTTATCACAATTGTTTCAAAAAGTGACTATTACAGAGGCGCAAAATGCTCTACATTTATCACAATAGTTTCAATAGGTGATTTTTACAGAGGCGTAGAACTTAGGCTTACTTATGGAGGAAAGGGTTAAGGTTAAGGTCTGAGAATCTCTGAGCAAGATCCATTTCATTAATTTTTTCATACTTAACCCTTTACTCCATGAATATTCATGAAAGACATAATAGCATCATGAATATTAATTAGTTAATTTTTTAAAATAGTACCTGCGCTGTGACAGGACATTTTGGTATTGGTTACACTATACCAATAATTATTCTTGGTAGAAACAGATCTATCATAATTTCATAATTATAAACAAACATATATAGCAGACCCTGATCAGACGGCTCCTGAAGGAGCCATCTCATCTGGGTCTACTCTCTTTGCACGCTAAGTTATTTTTCGTCTGCAACAATAATTGTCGTCTGCTTCAATTCTTAAAATAAACTTTCTCTCATTTCTTTGCAAAAATATGGTCAAGGTGACAAACAGTTTGGATCCTGATGAGACGCCGCATTATGCGGCGTCTCATCTGGATCCAAACTGTTTGCATAGGTAAACACAATTTCACCGCTAGCGTGCACAGAGTTAAGTAAAGGATTAAATCTTTGTATACTAAGTAATTACAAAAGTGTAAAAAGACATATTTATGGAGTAAAGGGTTCAATCTTTGCGCACTAAGGAATTTTTTGTTGTCTGCCATATTTTTTAAAGTTCAGTTTTCTTCTATCTCTCAAAAAAAAAAATTGTCACAGTGATCAAAATAGTTTGTATCCTTACGATTTACTCAGATTCTCATTTGCATCAAAACCATTTGGATAGTCGATCATCAGAGGTATAGCTAAGATGCGTAAATTTAAACATTTTCAAGAAAAACTCCTTTATTTCTCCACCAAACCCTTTACTGTGACCACTCTTCAGAATCGTCTCTTTGAGACGATTCTAAAGAGTGGTCACAGTATAGGGTATGGTGGAGAAAAAACAATTTTAATATTCGGGTTCGATTTTAGTATTTGGGTTCGATTTTAGTATTTGGGTTCGATTTTAGTATTTGGGTTCGATTTTAGTATTTGGGTTCACACCTTTATCTGTAGCTCTTGATTATCATGATTCATGGCCGAGAGAGGAAAATTCTAATTTTCAGCATTAAGTAGATGGCCAGTGGCTCCGATGTTATAAAACATTTTTACCCCCAGTCTGATTTAACTCTAAAGCATCTGGCTGATCAGATACTTGAGAATAAATTAAGATTCCAACTCTGAAGATTTATAACCTCTAAGCAAGGTACAGGAAGCTTAACCCCTTACTCCATAAATACGCCTTTCTACGTCTTTGGAAACAGAGTAGACCCATCCAATCAGGAGCCATCCAATCAGTGTCCATGCTCTGCTCTAATCATGTAATTAACCCTTTGCTTGCTATTCGCTTCAATATACCTACCTGTAAATAGTGAAGACCCAGATGAGCCAGCTCTGTCTCATCAGGGTCTGCACTATTTACAAGTTGATTGTGCAACCAGTGCACTCCACAGCAGTGATTGCACAGCGAAATACTTGTACACAGTGAAGATATATGGAATTATACAACAGGGCATGGGTAAAGAAGGAGAAATGCATTTTAAAATTCAGCAAGAGAAGGGTTAATATAGATATGATTCTACAGTTTCTGCCATGGCCAAATCTTCCAGTGTCCATGAATGTGCTATTATAACAATTAATCTAAATATTCATGATGTCATTATTATCTCACATGAATATTCAAAGTTTCAAAAGTCAGATACGATCTAGATTAGTAGCAGTGTATCTTCCATTTAACCCTTACAATGCTGAATTTTCAAATGGACTATTCCAAAATTCAAACAGGTCAAGTTTATGGTGAATAATTAGGGATTTTTCTAAAGAAAAATGTAATATGACAAACAGTGCAGACCCTGATGAGAGGGCTTCTCTAGGAGCCCTCTCATCTGGGTCTACACTGTTTGCAAAGGACATTTAAAAGTGACTTGTGTCCCGCACTGTAAGGGTTAACCAAGTTTCATGCATTAGCAAACAGAGTAGACCCAGATCAGATGGCACCTATAAGGAGCCGTCTGGTGAGGGTGACTGCTGTTTGCAGACAGAATTTGATGGATGATGTTTGTTTAGTTTCTAAAGTTGCAACACTTTCTATATATCGTTATAACTATTTTGTCAATGAATATTCAGTAGTATTCGATAATCTTGAACTCGACTCATAACTCAAACTTCGGGATAACTCGAACTAAACGTTCAGTCCTTCCATAAACTTACCATACAAAATTGCTCAAAAAATGCATATGCATGTATGATCGACAGCTTATGATACAGGAGCTTTCAGCATTACTAAATTATAGACCTGCATTAAGCTGTGAACTTAAGAAATTGTCCAGACTCGTTATCTCGAACTAATTTGTACGGTCCCTTGAAGTTCGAGATATGGAAGTTCAACTGTAAAAGAAAAGATATTTTTCAGACGTGAAGCAGACGATAATTTTTGCAGTCCATGTTTACGCGGTATACAAGGAGTTTATTGCGGAAATATTTTTGAGAGGGCCTAAAATACATTTCCTTTTATCATTGAAACCTACAATCAAACCACCAGGGGGAAATAATTCTTAGCTGAACTGTTCAACATTCCGAGAAATTTCCCAAGCTGCAATAAAACAGAATTCATTTTTTCTCAAGATGTTTGTACCAAAAATTTCATTTTGAATTACCCAACCTTTAACCCTTTCCTCCATAAGTACGCCTTTCTACGCCTCTGTAATAGTCACTTCTTGAAACCATTGTGATAAACCGAGCATTTGCTCAATAGGAGCAAATGCTCTATTTATCACAATGGTTTTAATACTACACAATTCTAACACTTTCCTTTTCTTTAGTTAGTGCTCCTTTTTGGTAGATTCATTCAAAGAGGTTGGGTCTAAAAATAGCCTATGAAGGAAAGGGTTAAGACTCATTGTAACTTTTGAATACAGAAAGATGTGTGTCCTGGCATTTGAAAACAGCGTAGACCCTGATCAGAGTTTGCACTGTTTGTCATTCAAATCCTCTCATAAATTTTACCCTTTCATATACTGTAATAGACTATATCTAACCATAAACTATGATGGACAATAATACAAATTGAAAATTCAGCCTACAAAGAGTTAACCTTTTACCTATTACATCAAAGGCTATTTTTAGATACAATCTCTTTGAATAAATCTACTGAAAAGGAGCATCAACTAGAGAAAAGGATTTTTTTTAGAATTTTGTAGTTTGAAACCATTGTGATAAATACAATGGTTTCACAAAGTGACTTTTCAAAAGTCGTCAATATGAGGGAGTGGGTTAACCAAATGAATAATGCCAGAGATCCAGAAAGTATGCATAAATTAAAAACATTTTCAAGAATAACTTCTTTATTTCTCCACCAAACCCTATGTTGTGACCACTCTTTAGAATCGTCTCGAACAATGGGTTTGGTGAAGAAACACAAAATCTGGTTAAGTGAAAAAATGATTTTAGTATGCACCTTTGATATAAGCTAATTTGCTGACTTCGACTTCGGGTTAAAATACCGCTGGTTGACACTTGTCGGAGCTGTCTGATCTTGGTCTACTCTGTTTGCAAATGTGTTAACCCTTTCCTTCATATAAACGTGTTTTCACGCATTTGCAAACAGAGTAGACCCAGATCAGACGGCTCCTAGAGGAGCCGTCTGATCAGGGTCTACTCTGTTTGCTATTGGAATTTGATAGATCTGTTCCTTTGCTTTCAAAAATGGCTACATTATGATCCACCTTCCATATTTCATTATACCTATTTTGTTCATGAATATTCAGTAAGTATTGAAATTTGGAATAAACAAAGAACAGGGAAAGGGTTAAAGAGCATGATCTATGAAATAAAGGGTTAAGTGTAACTGGTTTCTCAATTTCATTTCAGACAAAATCGATACACAGATACTTCCGTTCTTTGGAAATGCAAGTTTGATTTTACGTGTTATTTGTACAAACAAATATAAAGTTGAATTACGATATGCAGTCGTGATTTAACTAACCCATTACCTTATAGGCTATTTTTAGACCCATTGTTACCTCCTTGAATAAATCTACCGAAAAGGAGCATTTACTAGAGAAAAGGAAAAGTTTAGAATTGTGTAGTTTTTAAACCATTGTGATAAATAGAAAATTTGCTCCTATGGTGCAAATACTCTATTTATCACAATGTTTTCAAAAAGTAACTTTTACAGAGGCGTAGAAAGGCGTATTTATGGAGGAAAAGGTTAAGTGCAATAAAACTGTTTTTTGCTAACAGACTACTTAAATGCAGACAAACTCGATTGTTGTCTCTTTACGCTTTGAATGCATGGGACACAAGATAACTGACTTAAAACAGTGTTTTAAACCCTTACTGTGTAGGACAATGAGTCACTAATGTCCTTTGCAAACAGTGTAGACCCAGATGAGAGGGCTCCTAGAGCCCTCTCATCAGTGTCAGTGCACTGTTTGTCATGTTACACTTTTCTTTAGAAAAATCCCCAAATATTCACTACAAGCTTGACCTGAATGAATTTTGGAATAGTCCATTTGAAAATGTAGCATTGTAAGGGATTAAATTTCACTAAGATTAGAGTTTCCCTCCTGGAGCACTTTGATCTAAATTTACACTGTTAGCTTTTTCCTGTACCCATAACACTGATAATGGATTTTGCAGCTAACCCATTCCATCATATTGACACCTCTGAAAAGGTCACCTGTTGAAACCATTGCGATAAATAGAGCATTTGCTCCTATAGGAGCAAATGCTCTATTTATCACAATGGTTTCAAATTACAAAATTCTAAAAAAAAATCCTTTTCTCTAGTTAATGCATCTTTTCGGTAGATTTATTCAAAGAGGTTGGATCTAAAAATAGCCTATGAGGTAATGGGTTAACCATTAACTCCATGAATATTCATGTAAGAAATAATGATATCATGAATATTAATTAGATTACTTCTAACAAGATGCGTTTGTGAAACACTATGCCCCGACCTTTGACCCTGAGAGAAGACCTTGACCTTTGACCCATGGACCAAGGAGTTGAACGCGACACATCGTCTCTGTGTGGTGAAGAGACGATTCTAAAGAGTAGTCACACTGTAGGGCTGTAGAAATAAAAAAGATATTCTTGAAAATCGTTAAATTTACGCATCTTATCTGGACCTCTCACGTGGAGATTGGGTGTCTGAGTACTGTATTTATATTTCTAAGAAACAGTTCCTGGGGCATTATAATTTTTAACCCTTTACTCCATGAATATTCATGTAAGAAATAATGACATCATGAATATTAATATTAATTAGATTAAGTTGATAATAGAACATGGATATATATGATGTTTAAAATTATATCTATATTATTATCACATATGCAAACAGAGCAGACCTTGATCAGACGGATCCTATAGGAGCCGTCTGATCTGGGTCTAATCTGTTTGCAAATGCGTGAGCAAGGCGTTTGTATGAGGGAGTCTACTCTAGATCTGTCTGCAAATGTATGAGAACGCATTTATATGAAGAACGGCTTCAAAAGAGCAGCTTGCATCTTGTACACAAGTGATGGCTAAATGCAGAATGAAAGCAATGCAGAAAGCTCCTAAGGGAGCTTTCTTGATTACTTTCAGTCTGCATTAAGCTACCATCTGCATTTTGAAAAACCTATATTTCTTTATTTAATGGTTATTATATTGGCGTTTACTTAATTTACTTATAATTAGTTTCGCCCCAGAAGTAAAGGGGCACTTATTCAAGAAGGGACAATAATTTTGGAGTAGGGGCATTTATTAGAGGGGCCTTTATTAGAGTGGGGGTGCATGTGTTTATTGGGTAGAATACGGTACTTTAGTGCAATTATGGTATGCGCCAACGCAGGAATAAAAGGTTACTCAGTAACCGTTGAACAACAAGCGTAACGAGAAACGTGAAACTTCACAATCAAGTCATTGAACGCCCAAATCGTAAAACAGGAGTAATATTTCAAAAGCCCATATCTAATTTTCCACTTGCATCATAAGATGTGCAAGACACCTGTTTATTAAAATGGCTGAGTGATTTAAGCCGCCAATTAGCCCTTAGCCTGTTAAGTCATTTTCGTCTGCAAAGACTGTCATCTGCTACAACCGTATATTTAGTTATTCTATCTTCCGCATTTCTTCATTATCTAAGTCAGATGTTCAAATAGTGTAGATCCTGATCATTAAATGGGACCCTGAGATTAACTCGACATTGGGTCTGTATACAAACTGCATCTCGAGATTTACATGCACTCGAACACCTGAGTTCCTGTGCAAAGCGTTAATAAATTGACGTGGAATTTAATCAAACCTGTAATATTATACTGCAATATACAGTAAAACCTCTCTTTAGTGATCAGTAAATAAATAAACATAAAGGTCATTAAAAGCAGATGGTTGCTTAACGCAGAATAAAAGAAATGCAAAAAGCTCCTATGGGAGCTTTTTGCATAACTTTTACCCTGCATTAAGCTTCCACATGGCTTAACAACCAATAATTCGTTCCTGTTTTAAGTATTAGTTACGGTGAGTTCTTACTGTACCTATCAAAGTTCAAATCCATTGGGCTGCAGATTGAACAAACAATCTGTTTAGCTCAATTTTCAACACTTTTCATTTTATTGAACCCTTTAAATTTTCCCTCATATAAACACCTTTTCACACATTTACAAACAGATCTAGGGTAGCCCCAGATCAGATCAGGGTCTGCTCTTGATCTATTTGCTAATGGAATGTGATAGATCTGTTTCTTTTAAATTTCTAAAATAGCTATGATGTTTCACCCTCCATATTTCATTATAACTATTTTGACCATGAATATTCATTAGGTATTGAAACTTGGACTAAATATAGAGCAGGGAAAGGGTTCACTGCAATTTTTCACGCATTTGCAAACAGAGTAGACCCAGATCAGACGGCTCCTAGAGGAGCCGTCTGATCAGGGTCTGCTCTGTTTGCTAATAGAATTGGATAGATCTGTTTCTTTGCTTTCTAAAATGGCTACAGTGTTCCACCTTTCATATTTCATTATAACTGTTTTGGCCATGAATATTCAGTAGGTATTGAAATTTGGAATAAACACAGAACAGGGAAAGGGTTAACTGATATGGACATCATCATGGGAAAGTTTGGCAGAAAACTATGGAATTAGATCTACAGTATATAGAGTAAAAACACGATTATTTGAAAACTCAAACACGTATCATAAATTTTCAGAGCTATTGATAAGTAACACTAGGATAAGGGTGCGTACCCAAATACTTAAATCGTTATTTCTCCACCAAACCCTATACTGTGACAACTCTTTTAAGTTTATAATTGTCTCGAAGAGTCTCGATTCTACAGAGTGCTCACATATATATATATAGGGTTTGGTGAAGTTATTCATGGAAATGTTTTATACAGTACTCCCTCTCTACAACGACTGCTCCCTCTCTACAACGACTGCTCCCTCTCTACAACGACTGCTCCCTCTCTACAACGACTGCTCCCTCTCTACAACGACTGCTCCCTCTCTACAACGACTGCTCCCTCTCTACAACGACTGCTCCCTCTCTACAACGACTGCTCCCTCTCTACAACGACACCCTTTGGGATACGAAGATTGTATGTGTTGTTCAGAGGGAGTTGTTATAGGGAGGGAAAATCAAACATAATTAGCTTGTTTGCAGATCCCCAGATAAAGTGTATTTCGAGAACTAAAACCGTTATGCCTCAATCAAACCCTATGTTGTGACCACTCTTTAGAATCGTCACAAAGTGACGATTCTAAAGAGTGGTCACAACATAGGGTTTAATGGAGGCATAAATAAAATACGATGAAAAAAGTTGTTTCTGGAGCCTCGTTGTTTCGGAAACAGTGACATGCGTTGTTGTAAGGAGGGGATCGTTATTGAGAGGGTCGTTGTAGGGAGGGAGCACTGTAATTAATTTACGCATATTATCTGGACTTCTGAGTATTGATCTACAACCCCTTTTCCCTGTTCTATATTTAGTCCAAATTTCAATACCTACTGAAAATTCAAGCACAAAATAGTTACGATGAAATTTGAAAGGAAGAACACTCACAGTAGCCATTTTAGAATCTTGAAAGAAACAGATCTAGATCTTTCAAATTCCATTAGCAAACAATGCTGAGACCCTGATATGGGTCTTCACTGCTTGCAGGTGCGTGAAAAGTTGTTTATATGTAGAAAAGGGTTAAGACTTTTACCCTGCATTAAGAATAACCACCTGCCTAAAAAGTCATTAATTCTTAATTACTAAATTTCTTAATTACTGTAATTTTATCATAATCATAGAGTAGACCCTGATCACTATTACCATACCTAGAGTACAACTAATGACTTGTATTTATAGCTTGGATCCATTCATTAACTCTTTGCACGCCAAGTAATTTTTCGTCTGCAACAATTTTATTGTCGTCTGCTTCAATTCTTAAAATACACTTTCTCTAATTTCTTTGCAAAAATATGATCAAGATGACAAACAGTTTGGATCCTGATGAGACGCCGCATTATGCGGCGTCTCATCTGGATCCAAACTGTTTGCATAGGTAATCACAGTTTCACCGCTAGCGTGCAAAGAGTTAATGAGACATTGTCAGTCCCTCTGAATCTTATGAGGAATTCTAACCAGTGTTTGCTTCTCAGTTGAAAAGTTTGAACAAATTTAAAGAAGAAAACTTGTAACATATATATCTGTCTAACATATATATCTGTCTAACCCTTTCCTTCATATAACCGTGTTTTCATGCATTTGCAATTCAAACAGCATAGACCCAGATCAGAAGGCTCCTTATAATGGGAGCCAACTGATCTGGGTCTGCTCTGTTTGCTTTAATTTTGACATGATATATATAGATAATATGACTCTACAGTTTTTGTCAAAGCAAAACAAATCCTTGAAAGGTTTAGATAATAAAACTTCAGCTAACATTAATACATATTCATGATGTTATAATTTCTTACATGAATATTGAACTGGGTTAGAACTTCAGTCTAGACTTCTCTTTCCTGCACTCTGCCAAATCATTTCCTCCCTGCATGCAATGAACATTACTGCCAAGTATCTTACATTTCTTCTTTCATCAATGCACCTAGATCTGTATAATCTCTTAACCCTTCAACATGCTGCACATGCATGCACTGGCATTTGAAAACAGTGAAGACCCAGATCAGAGGGCTCCTAGAGGAGCCCTCTGATCAGGGTCTGCACTGTTTGCCATTCAAAGTCAGGATCTAAGCAAGATCAAGCCTCTCATACTGAGCGGACTCTATATAGCTGAACACTCAGATGGGCTGTTTCAACTCTGAAAACTCAACATTCAAATTATAAGTATAGCACACAAAATTAACCAAGCTTTATCATGCTAATTGAAACCTGACCAGAATTTGCAAAAAAGCTTGGATCCAGATCAGAAGCTGAGTGACTCAGTATTTCGGCAGGATCTTAAAGCCATTTAACACTTTCCTTGTTCTATGTTTATTCCAACTTTCAATATTAATACCTACTGAATAATCATGCACAAAATAGTTATAATGAAATATGGAAACTGGAACATAGTATGTACATGTAGCCAGTTTAGAAAGAATACAAGCAGATCTATTAAATTCCATGAGCAAAACAGAGCAGACACTGATCAGACGAATCCTATAGGAGCCATCTGATCTGGGTCTGCTCTGTGTGCAAATGTGTGAAAAAG
Source organism: Azorinus chamasolen (assembly GCA_963576725.1). Lineage (NCBI taxonomy): Eukaryota > Metazoa > Mollusca > Bivalvia > Cardiida > Solecurtidae > Azorinus > Azorinus chamasolen. The sequence goes on from OY755252.1 coordinate 61,704,244, forward strand.
CATTTATTTGAAGGAAAAGGTAACCTGAGTTGAATTCCAAAAGATTGAAAGAATTGTAACAAATCTAAAAATTTATCCCTTTATTCCATAAACACATTTTACTTAGCTTTGCAAACAGAGTAGACACAGATCAGATGTCTCACGAGATGTTTCATGAAATTAATTAACCCTTTCTCTCATGAACATATTGTATCATGTTACTACAATCTTTATAATGCAGCTAACTGCCTGAATGCAGACAAACTCTCACTGACAATTAACCCTTCGCTTGCTGAATTCTTCCTTTACCCATGCCCTGTTGTATAATTACATATATCTTCACTGTGTACAAGTATTCCGCTGTGCAATCACTGCTGTGGAGTGCACTGGTTGCACAATCAACTTGTAAGTAGTGCAGACCCTGATGAGACAGCTCCTGCAGGAGCTGTCTCATCTGGGTCTGCACTATTTACAGGTAGGTATATTGACGTGAATAGCAAGCGAAGGGTTAATTTGGCATCAGTATGAGCTTCAGTCATGATCTGGATCCAAATTACTTCACACATCTATAACCCTTTTGCAAACGGAGTATTAACACAGATCAGATGGCTCCTGATCAGGTTCTGCTCTGTTTGCTTGTGATATAATACAGAGACGATTCTAAAGTTTCGGCCATCAGGCCAACAATTTTTGAGTCTATTATAATAATTGATAAATATAATTAATATTCATGATGTCATTATTTCTTACATGAATTCATGGTGTAAATGGTTAATAAGATTAAAAAAAAATCATGAAAGTGTTTCAAAGGCTAAAAGTAATTTAGATTTTTTTTAGATTTTTTTCCTAACTTTAAGAGTTCAAAGTCGTACAGTTTAGATATCACTAGTTATGTTTGTGAACACTGAGATTAAACCAGACGTAAATGAGAAAACCCGACAAATGAGTCATGGAAGATTTGGGACTTCAAATATCAGACAGAAAAACACCCTAGCTCTTTAAGCGCTCTAAACACCTACCAGAGCTATCATAGTTTAACCCATTCCCTCATAGGCTATTTTTAGATCCAACCTCTCTGAATAAATGTACCAAACAGATCTAGAAGCATTATTTTACTATAGAAAAGGAAAATTTTAGAATTCTGTAGTTTTGAAACCAATGTGATAAAATTAGAGCATTTGCTCTATTTATCACAATGGTTAGTTCACAAAGTGACTTTACAGAGGGGTCAAAAGGCGTCAAAATGAGGGAATGGGTCAAAAGGCGCTAATATGAGGGAATGGGTAAATTTTAAATTAAGGCGTCAATATGCGGGAATGGGTTAAAGGTGAAAAATGTTGTTTCACCACCAAATCCTTTGTTGTGCCCTAATTTAAACCCTTTGTTGTGACCCAAACCCTTTGTTGCGACCACTGTTCTTGAACAGATTCCAGACTCCTGTAGGAGATGTCTGATTAAGGTCTACTCTGTTTGCATATGATATATTATACAGAAAATGTATCGAGCATGCGAGATCTAACCCTTCGCTTGCTATTCACGTCAATATATGTACCTGTAAATAGTGAAGACCCAGATGAGACAGCTCCTGCAGGAGCTGCCTCATCAGGGTCTGCACTATTTACAAGTTGATTGTGCAACCAGTGCACCCCACAGCAGTGATTGCACAGCGAAATACTTGTACACAGTGAAGATATATGTAATTATACAACTGGGCATGGGTAAAGAAGGAGAAATGTATTTTAAAATTCAGCAAGAGAAGGGTTCACCCATCACCTGATATAGACACCTATTCACCAGCGCTACAGATAACGGTGCAGCGCTACAGATAACGGTGCAGCGCTACAGATAACAGTGCAGTGCTACAGATAACAGTGCAGTTCTACAGATAACAGTGCAGCGCTACAGATAACAGTGAGCGCTACAGATAACAGTGCAGCGCTATAACAGTGCAGCGCTACAGATAACAGTGCAGCGCTACAGATAACAGTGCAGCGCTACAGATAACAGTGCAGCGCTACAGATAACAGTGCAGCACTACAGATAACAGTGCAGCGCTACAGATAACAGTGCAGCGCTACAGATAACAGTGCAGCACTACAGATAACAGTGCAGCGCTACAGATAACAGTGCAGCGCTACAGATAACAGTGCAGCGCTACAGATAACAGTGCAGTGCTACGGATAACAGTGCAGCGCTACAGATAACAGTGCAGCGCTACATATAACCGTGCAACGCTACAGATAACTAAAGGTGCAGTTCTACAGATAATTATGTAGTTCTACAGATAATGGTGTAGCACTACAGACAACTGCAATGGTGCAGTGCTACAGATAACGGTGCATCGCTACAGATAGCAGAGCAGTGCTACAGATAATGGTGCAGCGCTACAGATAATGTAGAATGCTACAGATAATGGTGCAGCGCTACAGACAACTGCAAAGGTGCAGCGCTACAGATAAGGGTGCATCGCTACAGATAACAGAGCAGTGCTACAGATAACGGTGCAGTCTCAGATAATGGTGTAGTACTACAGATAATGGTGCAGTCTCAGATAATGGTGTAGTACTACAGATAACGGTGTAGAATGCTACAGATAATGGTACAGCGCTACAGACAACTGCAAAGGTGCAGCGCTACAGATAAAGGTGCAGCGCTACAGATAATGGTGCAGCGCTACAGATAACGGTGCAGCACTACAGATAACGGTGCAGTCTCAGATAATGGTGTAGTACTACAGATAACGGTGTAGAATGCTACAGATAATGGTGCAGCTACAGACAACTGCAAAGGTGCAGCGCTACAGATAACGGTGCAGCGCTACAGATAACGGTGCAGCACTACAGATAACGGTGCAGTCTCAGATAATGGTGTAGTACTACAGATAATGGTGTAGTGCTACAGATAATGGTGTAGCACTACAGATAATGGTGCAGCGCTACAGATAACGGTGCAGTTCTACAGATAATGGTGTAGTTCTACAGATAATGGTGTAGCGCTACAGATAACAGTGCAGTGCTACAGATAACGGTGCTGTCTCAGATAATGGTGTAGTACTACAGATAATGGTGTAGTGCTTCAGATAATGGTGTAGCGCTACAGATAACGGTGCAGTCTCAGATAATGGTGTAGTACTACAGATAATGGTGTAGTGCTACAGATAATGGTGTAGCACTACAGATAATGGTGCAGCGCTACAGATAACGGTGCAGTTCTACAGATAATGGTGTAGTTCTACAGATAATGGTGTAGCGCTACAGATAACAGTGCAGTGCTACAGATAACAGTGCAGTGCTACAGATAACAGTGTAGCCCAACAAATAACGGTACAGTGCTACAGATAACGATGCAGCACTACAGATAATGGTGTGTGTACAAATACCAAAATCATCATTTCTCCATCAAACCCTTTACTGTGATCCTCTCGAAGAGACAATTCTAAAGAGTGGTCGCAGTATAGGGTTTCGTGGAGTAATAAAAGAGTTATTCCTGAAAATGTAAAAAATTACGCATCTTTATAATCTGGACCTCTGCCTTTTCACCCTTGTGCAATTTAACCCATTCCCACTTAGGCTATTTTTAGACCTAACCTCTTTGAATGAATCTACCAAAAAGGAGCATTAACTTGAGAAAAGGAATTTTTCAGAATTGTGTATTTTTGAAACCATTGTGATAAATAGAGCATTTGCTCCTATATATGGAGCAAATGCTATATTTATCACAATGGTTTCACAAAGTGACTTTACAGAAGTGTCAAAAGGCATCAATATGCGGGAATGGGTTAACAGAGTAGGCCCAGATCAGAATGGCTTGTGCAGGAGCTGTCTGATCAGTTGTGGCCAATAGTTACTCCAATGTTCCCATGCATGCCAATCTAAAAGTTATTCTAACTAACTGTAGCAATATTCATGAAGTCAAGACATATTCCAAAGAGTCAAGTCACAACATAGGGTTTGGTGGAGAAATGGTGATTTTAGCATGTTCCTATGCGCTTTTATCTGTGGCTCATGATGATCCCATCTGTTTATAAAGGTTATTGTGGATCTGGTTAACCCTTCGCTTGCTGAATTCTAAAATACATTTCTCCTTCTTTATCCATGCCCTGTTGTATAATTACATATATCTTCACTGTGTACACGTATTTCGCTGTGCAATCACTGCTGTGGAGTGCACTGGTTGCGTAATCAACTTGTAAATAGTGCAGACCCTGATGAGAGAGCTCCTGCAGGAGCTGTCTCATCTGGGTCTTCACTATTTACGGGTAGGTATATTGACATGAACAGCAAACGAAGGGTTAATATTCAGCTGCAAAAGAGTTTATGCCTATTATTCCTTTATTCCATAAATATGCCTTTCTATGCCTTTGCAAACAGCATAGACCCAGATCAGATGGCTCCTAAAGGAGTCTTCTGATCTGGGTCAGCACTGTTTGCTTATGATAAAATATAGATATGATTATACAGTTTCTGCCATGGCCAAATATATTGCTGTGTTCATGTGCTTATCTAATGATATCATTATTTCTTACCTGAATATTCATAGAGGAAAGGGTTAAACCTTTTCCTGAACATCTAAGTTTATCCCAAATAAATATTCATGGACAAAATAGTTATGATGAAATATGGAAGGTGGAACATTGAAGTGATTTTAAAAAGTAAAGAAGCAGATCTACTAAATTCCATAAGCAAACAGAGCATAATATCCTGATCAGATGGAAACTGGGTTTTACTGAGACTGTTTGCAAATGCATGAAAACACATTTATATGAAAGAAAGGGTTTCTAAAACCATATCTGGAGTTGACCCAAATCAGACGGCTTCTGATCAGGGTCTGATCTATGTGAAATAATACAGATCTGATTCTCCAGTTTCTGCATGCATGGTTAAAACTGTGTTCATATACCATTATAAAAATTCTTCTCATTAAATTATTTTGAGGGCTTGGTGCAAAACTATTCTAACTCCTTAAAAGTGAAGGAGTTAAAATAGTTTTGCACCAAGCCCTCGAATTTTGTGATGCCATTGTTTCTTACATGAATTATTAACCCATTCCTTTATAGACCAACCTCTGAATTAACCCATTCCCGCATATTGACGCCTTTTGACGCTTCTGTAAAAGTCACTTTGTGAAACCATTGTGACAAATAGAGTATTTGCTCCACAGGAGCAAAATTTAATGCTCTATTTATCACAATGGTTTCAAAACTACACAATTCTGAAAAATTCCTTTTCTGTAGTTAATGCTCCGTTTTGGTAGATTTGATCAAAGAGGTTAGGTCTAAAAATAGCCTAAGTGGGAATGGGAGCATTATAGAAAACAGGAAAAGTTTAGAACAGCAAAGTCTTGGAAACCATTGTGATAAATAGAGCATTTGCTCCACTGGAGCAAATGCTCTATTTATCACAATGGTTTCATAAAGTGACTATTACAGAGGCGTCAAAATGAGGGAAATTGAGTCACAGTAGCAGAGGGTTAATGATATGCAGATTACTTTCAACAATTAATATAATGTAGCATACAAAAATATCACAAACTATTATAGATATTCAAATTGCAAAGTTAGAAAATCTTCACATGCCACCTTTTTTCATATAGCTCTTTTTTCTTCCATAAATACGCCTTCTGATACTTGATCATGATCTGTAAAAGTCACTTTTTGAAACCAAAATGTGATACATGGAGCAGTTGCTCCTTAACCCTTTACCTGATAGAAGCGGCTTTGAGCGAGTTTAATATATTCCTCCGCTGAAGAAAATAGTTCCAATTTTTAAAATAATGAACATATAGCATCATAAATAGTTTCTATATTCTAGGAGGTGGTAGCTTAAAGCAGGCTGAAAGTAAAGCAGAATGCGCATTAAGGCGCATTCTGCTTTACTTTCAACCTGCTTTAAGTGGTCACCTGTCTTCAAAACTAAAATAGGCTATTGGGTAAAGGGTTAAACAATTCTAAAATTTTATTTTTCTCTAGTTAATGCTCCTTTTCGGTAGATTTATTCAAAGAGGTTGGATCTAAAAATAGCCTATGAGGAAATGGGTTAACAAGAATTATGAGTCTGTACAACACACTTTTTCAATTATTCAATTTCTAAAATAACCCATATTATTCCTAAAATGTAGCAGGTTTAATTCAGACTCCAAAATAAATAATGAAGTTCACAGCCCCAATTTGAATAAATCAGATTTTCTGACTTTAGGGTAGTCTGTTTTTTCAAGATACCTTTTAATGATTTTTTTGATGGTTCATTTCCTTACCATTATTTACGACCATTCTATTCCCTATCTCTTTCACTTCTGTATATTGGTGTCTTCAAAATAGGTCTTTTACTACATAATTGCATTGTTTAATGCTTTCACAACAAATAATCAAAGTCACAAACAGTTTACATCCTGATGAGATGCTGAATTACACGGCATATCACCTAGATCCAGACTTTTTACCTACGTCATCACAGATTTGACATGAACAACTAAAGAGCTAAGCGGTGCATACAAACCACACACTCCAAAGATTAAAGCCAGAACTCCACACACAGTAAATTCTAATTTTCAATTTTGAACCATCACTCCCTTGTAGATTAACCCTTTCCCTCATATAAACTTGTTTTCATGCATTTGCAAACAGAATAGACCCAGATCAGACGGCTCCTATAGGAGCCGTCTGATCAGGGTCTGCTCTGTTTGCTAATAGAATTTGATAGATGTGTTTCTTTACCTTCTAAAATGGCTACAATGTTCCACTTTTCATATTTCATTGTAACTATTTGGTCCATGAATATTCAGTAGGTATTAATTGAAAAATTGACTAAATATAGAACGGGGAAAGGGTTAACACTTCTGCTGTCCAACGTGAATATTTGGTCTTCTTTGAACACAATTTGGAAAGCAAAGAAAGAGATCTTTCAAATTCCAATAGAAAATAGAACAGACCCAGATCAGATGGCTCCTATAGAGTCGTCTGATCTGGGTCTACTCTGCTTGCAAATGCATGAAAATATGTTTATTTGAAGGAAAGAGTTAATAAGTTTGAGGACCCACTGACTGAGAGTCAAACAGTTTGGATCCTGACGATGCTCAGTAACTTCTGTGTTTCGTCTGGATACCAGCTGTCTGCTGCCGCCCGGCCAGTTCAGTCGCTCTTGACAAGATAAAGACTAACACAGACATTAGCTATTATATTTATTACAGCAATTTGTTGTTTCTTGATATACCGTAGGTCTGATTTAAGCAACTGTTGTCTGTAACAAAAACGTTGGCAATAAAACCCTTTACCTCATAATCATTATGTATCATGAAAATCTATTAGATGATTTTCTTTTTCCGCGTAATTATGATCTGTTTGTAGATCTGACTGTACAGTTATTGCCATGATAGAAAATCACCTTTGTTCATTGGCCATTGTAAAAATTCAACTTATTAACCCTTCGCTTGCTATTCACATCAATATATATACCTACCTGTAAATAGTGAATAGTGAAGACCCCTGCAGGAGCTGTCTCATCAGGGTCTGCACTATTTACAAGTTGATTGTGCAACCAGTGCACTCCACGGCAGTGATTGCACAGCGAAATACTTGTACACAGTGAAGATATATATAATTATACAACAGGCAGGGTTCTGGCGAGAATTGAAAATATTTGAGACATGTGTCCCATTGATAGTTAAAAAGTAGGGACATTTTCAAAATTTGTGAGACACCGACAAGTGTGAAAATATTTTTTCAACCATCAGTCATTATGAAAATGCTATGTTTATGAATCTGTGGATCTGTGACTGATTTCCTTAATATGTAAATATTTTCTCTGATCATATTCACAGTTTGATTTGATCTAAATCTGGTCTGGTTACTTTGGACTATTCTGGTAAGAACTGACATTTTTGAGACATTTGTCCCAATGACAGTAAAAAAATGGGGACATTTCTCATTTTGATGGGGAAAATGTCCCAATTTCTTGCCCTCGCAAGAACCCTGAACAGAGCATGGGTAAAGAAGGAGAATTGTATTTTAAAATTCAGCAAGCGAAGGGTTAATTATGATCTGTTTAAATTTGTAGATCTGCATGATTGTACAGTTATAATGCCATGATAGAAAATCACCTTTGTTCATTGGCCATTGTAACAATTCCACTTCTTAACCCTTCTCTTGCTGAATTTTAAAATACATTTCTCCTTCTTTACCCATGTCCTGTTGTATAAGTACATATATCTTCACTGTGTACAAGTATTTCGCTGTGCAATCACTGCTGTGAAGTATACTGGTTGCACAATCAACTTGTAAATAGTGCAGACCCTGATGAGACAGCTCCTGCAGGAACATTCATCAGTTTAGGGGTTAACTTTTTGCATGCTAAGTAATTTTGTCGTCTGATCCATTTTCATCAGTAACATTTTCAAAACTACTAATTTTCTTTTTGATATTTTTTGCAGAATTTGAGGCTGATCAGAGACAAACAGTTTGGATTGCAGATCAGGTCCATGTCTTGTGGGATCTGATCAGGATTCATATAGTTTGCATAGGTCAGGCATTAATTGTGTGAGAATCCGTTGCCAGCATGCAAAGAAATGCAACCCATTCCTCCATAAGCTATTTTAGATGAATCTACCCAAAAGGAGCATTAACTAGAGAAAAGGAAACTGTTAGAATTATGTAGTTTTGAAACCATTGAGGTAAATAGAGCATTTGCTCCATAGGAGCAAATGCTCCATTTATCACAATGGTTTCAAGAAGAGACTATTACAGGCGTAGAAAGGCGTATCTATGGAGGAACTTGGGTTAATTAATCAAACAAAGGGTAGGTATTATTACATCAGATGTTAACAAGAGGGTCGTCACGGGTGACAAATGCCCCCAAAGTGTTTGACACCGAAATGCATTTTGGTGGAAAAACAATACAATGTAATGCAGGTGTAACATGAAATTTTGATGCTGTTAAAAATGACACAGGAGTGAGTTCTTAACATTAGAAACAGAACCTTTGACGATTATGATAGCTAAGAAAAGAGCCAAGCGTCAAAACTTAGTTAAAAAGGACCCTAAGTCATTCTCAACGTTAAAAAGGACCCTGGGTTGATTGTCAACGTTTAAGGTATAGGAGATATGCTCTGGACAAGCTTTTTGTATCTGGTAAGATATAGGAGATATGCTCCGGACTGTAAAATTGAGGTCAAAGGTGAAGGTCAAGGTCAGTGATCTGAAAATGGTACATGACTCTCCCCCATCCCAAGATGAACTCACAAACCAAATTTGGATTCCGTAGCTGGTAAGGTATAGGAGAAATGCTCCAGACAAGCTTTGTGTAAAATCTAGGTCAAAGGTCAAGGTCACAGTGACCTGAAAATGGTACGCGACACACCGCCATCCCAAGATAAACTCACACATTAAATTTGGAATCCGTAGCTGGTAAGGTATAAGAGATATTCTCTGGACAACCTTTTTTGTAAAATCGAGGTCGAAGGTCAAGGTCAAGGTCACAGTGACCTGAAAATGGTACGCGACACTCCGCCATCTGAAGGTGATCTCACAAACCAAATTTGGAATCCGTATCTGGTAAGGTATAGGAGATATGCTCTGGACAAGCTTTTTGTAAAATCGGTCAAGGCCAAGGTTAAGGTCATAGTGACCTGGAAATGGTACATGACATTCCGCCATCCCAAGATGAACTCACACACCAAATTTGGAATCTGTAGCTGGTAAGGTAAAGGAGATATGCTCCGGACAAGCTTTTTGTAAAATCGGTCAAAGGTCATGGTCAAGGTCACAGTGATCTGAAAATGGTATGCGACACTCCTCCATCCAAAGATGAACTCACACACCAAATTTGGAATCCTTAGCTGGTAAGGAATAGGAGATATACTCCGGACAAGCTTTTTGTAGCTGGTAAGGTATAAGCGGTTTTTAAAATCGAGGTCAAAGGTCAAGGTCAAGGTCACAATGACCTGGAAATGGTACGCGACACTCCGCCATCCCAAGATGAACTCACACACCAAATTTGGAATCTGTAGCTGGTAAGGTAAAGGAGATATGCTCCGGACAAGCTTTTTGTAAAATCGGTCAAAGGTCAAGGTCAAGGTCACAGTGATCTGAAAATGGTACGCGACACTCCTCCATCCCAAGATGAACTAACACACCAAATTTGGAATCCTTAGCTGGTAAGGTATAGGAGATATACTCCGGACAAGCTTTTTGTAGCTGGTAAGGCATAAGCTTTTTTTAAAATCGAGGTCAAAGGTCAAGGTCAAGGTCATAGTGACCTGGAAATGGTACGCGACACTCCGCCATCCTAAGATGAACTCACACACCAAATTTGGAATCTGTAGCTGGTAAGGTAAAGGAGATATGCTCCGGACAAGCTTTTTGTAAAATCAAGGTCAAAGGTCAAGGTCAAGGTCACAGTGACATGAAAATGGTACGCGACACTCCCCCATCCCAAGATGAACTGACACACCAAATTTGGTATCCGTAGCTGATGTGACAAAGGAAATATACTCCGGACAAAAGGTACACACACCCACACACACACACACCCACCCACCCACCCACACACCCACACACACACCCACCCACACACGCACGGTGCGATCACTATATGCCGCCAAAGCCTAGCTTTGGGGGCATAAAAATATATGTACAAAGTCTGACCGCAACTTATAAGTACACTACAGTAATACAAATATATCAGAGCTACAGATAATGGTGCGTACCCAAACAGATACCTTTAAGTCTATTATAAATACCGCGACCACTCGAGATCTTGAGCATTGACATCGTCGAAGAGTCGATTCTAAAGAGTCACCGACGACAGATCACAGTATATCAGATGAGACGATTTTAAAGAGTGGTCACAACATAGCGTTTGGTGGAGAAATGACAATTTTAGTATTTGTGTACATGTATGTACTTTTAATACTCCTACGATATATTTATAGAGAAAAACTGCAAATGCGCATGCAGCATACAAATACTTAGCTGTAAGTACAATCTAACCCAATTACTCTAAATATTTGAACAAAATAGACAAATAATGCAGACCCTGATCAAACTATGGTCCTCCTTGAACGTAAGGAGCAGTTTGATCTGGGTCTACACTATTTGCTACTATGTCAGTCTAATTAGAAGTTATCAAAATGGTGCCAAATAGAGATACATTTGTATTTGACTTTACGAAACAGTGGAGCGTGGGTGTCGGAATACTTAGGGCTGATACAGTAATGCACTTTAGGATATTATCAACCTGATAGTATGATTATGTGCATCAAATTGCATTATTGAAACCTGGCAGCTCAAGAGAAAGTTGTATAATGCTTAACCCTTTCCTTGTTTAACCCTTTCCCTCATATAAACGTGTTTTCACGCGTTTGCAAACAGAGTAGACCCAGATCAGACGGCTCCTAGAGGAGCCGTCTGATCAGGGTCTGCTCTGTTTGCTTATAGAATTGGATAGATCTGTTTCTTTGCTTTCTAAAATGTCTACAATGTTCCACCTTCCATATTTCTTTGTAACTATTTTGCTAATGATTATTCAGTAGGTATTGAAATTTGGAATAAACATAGAACAGGGAAAGGGTTAATATTCTAGTATGGTCAATACTGACATCATGAATATTTATTAGCTGAATTTTTAGGATGGCATAATTATGTACACAGGATGTTTTGCCTCTAGTGAGCAAAGAATTAACTCTTTACTCCATAAATACACTTTTCTACCCATTTGCAAACAGAGCTGACCCCAGATCAGATGGCTCTTGTAGGAGCCATCTGATCAGGGTCTGCTCTGTTTTCCTATGATATTGTATACATGTAGATCTAATTCTACAATTTTTGTCACAGTTAGGTATTCATGTGTTATTTTAACTCATTTCTTCCAAGACTATTTTTAGACCCAACCTCTTTGAATTAATCTACCGAAAAGGAGCATTAACTAGAGAAAAGGAAAAATTTAGAATTGTGTAGTTTTGAAACTATTGTGATAGATAGAGTATTAAAAATACTCCTAATAGTAGAGCAAATGCTCTATTTATCACAATGGTTTCTAAATGTGACTTTTACAGAGGCGCCAAAATGCGTCACTAGGAGAGAATGTGTTAACAAAACAGGTAATCAATATGCATGATGTCATTATTTCTTACATGAATATTCATGGAGTAAGGAGTTAAGCAATGACAGCCAAACTTTAGCATTCAAAGTGTTTTAATCCTTCGCTTGCTATTCACGTCAATATATATACCTACCGGTAGATAGTGAAGACCCAGATGAGACAGCTCCTGCAGGAGCTGTCTCATCAGGGTCTGCACTATTTACAAGTTGATTGTGCAAACAGTACACTCCACAGCAGTGATTGCACAGTGAAATACTTGTACACAGTGAAGATATATGTAATTATACAACAGTGCATGGGTAAAGAAGGAGAAATGTATTTTAAAATTCAGCAAGAGAAGGGTTAAAAGAAAGGTTGGTTTTTTTAATCTCACCTGTACAGCAATCACATTTCATTAACAAGATACTTCAACAAAACTTGCATATCATATTAACCAGCAGGTGTAGTCTCTCGGAACTCTAACCTGAAAATAAATAAAGAACTATATCTATCTGTTCTGTTGCATTTATTTTAAACCTTTCCATCATATAAATGTTTTTTCATGCATTTACAGAGTAGACCCAGATCAGACAGCTCCTACACAGAGGCATTTGATCAGGTTTTTCTCGGTTTACTAAAATATGACATGATTTGATTCCAAGGTTTTTGTCAAAGCAAAAGATTTCCTTTAAAAAAATTTAATGATGTCATTTTTTACATGAATATTGAAAGGCGAAAGGGATACTTAATATAACACTTACACATCTAACATAAAAGTATTCATGTTCCTCCATAAATACACGTTTTTACGCCTCTCTATTAGTCATCCATAGGAGCAAAATTTTAATGCTCTATTTATCACAATAGTTTCAATACTACATAATTCTAACATTTTCCTTTTCTCTAATAAATGCTCCTTTTTGGTATATTAATTCAAAGACGTTGCATCTAAAAATAGCCAATGAGAGAATGGGTTAACCCTTTACCTGTTCTAATTTTATTTCTTCCAAATTTCAATACCTGTTGGAGCATTCTGCGTAACTTTCGTCCTGCATTAAGCTACCGTGCCAGCCTCAGTGCCACCAAGAATTATGCCCCTTTATGGTGGTCACATTATAGGGGTTTTAGTCCATTACAAAAATAGTCCTAATTCTTTCATGAATATTAAACAGGGAAAGGGTTAACCCTTTCCCTAATGAGCATTTATGTATGAACTGATCACTTCATGAATATTCATTAAATGGATTTGTATAAGTTAAACATTCCAAATGGGAATAGACAACATAATATACATATAATTCCATATGCAAACACAGCAGACACTAATCAGATTTACTAAGGCTCCTACAGTAGTAGTCTAATCTGGCTCTAGTCTCTGCAATTGAGGCAATGAAAAGACTTGTATGAAGGAAAGGGTTAATAAAGTTTTTAAATGGCTAAGGAATACAAAAATGTTTGGTCATGGCAGAAACTGTAGAATTAAGCCTATAATATAATTACATCAGCAATAATAGAGCAGACCCTGATCAGATAGCTCCTACAGAAGCTGTCTGATCTGGGTCTACTCTGTTTGCAAAGGTGTCGAAAGGCGTATTTATGGAGTAAAGGGTTAAGCAATTAGAGAAGACCCTGATCAGATGCCTCCTGCTACAAGAGCTGAAATGTCTGATCTGGGTCTACTCTGTTTGCAAAGGCTTTAAAAGGCGTAAATGGCGAAAACAAATCAATTGATACTGACGACTGAATCATTAATTGTCACACTAAAATGTGGAACAGCCAAACAGAATTATTTACATTGAATAACTATATATACCAGAGTGTAACTTCGAAACATGACATGCAAATTGTTAAATTAAGCAGACACTTGGGCTTTCAGTCTGACAACACATTTCGAGGGCTTGGTGTAAAACTATTCTAACTCCTTCACTTTGTGAAGGAGTTAGAATAGTTTTGCTCCAAGCCCTCGATTTAGTTATCTCAGAATTCCGGACCACAACTGACATCTGCTACAATGTTCAAAGAAACATTTAAATGTTTTCTTATCCCTTTCCTCCATGAATATTTATGTAAGAAATAATGATGTAACGAATATTAATTAGATTAATTAGCTATAATAGTAGCACATGGACGAAGTTTTTAGCCCTGGCAGAAATTGGAGTCCCATATCTATATTATATCATATTAAGCAAACAGAGCAGACCCTGATCAGACGGCTCCTATAGGAGCCGTCTGATCTGGGTCTACTCTGTTTGCAAATGTGTGAAAAGGTGGTTATATGAGGGAAAGGGTTAACATTTGTCAGTAACATGAGACTGAGTGTCAAACAGTTTGGATGCTGAGGATCTGATGTCAAGTTACTCTGTATTTCATTTGGATCGAAGCTGTTTGTGAAGGAGGCTATCATGAAATCTGTCTGTATTAACTCTAAAACTTTACTCCATCGGCCATTTTTAGACCTAACCTCTTTGAATGAATCCACCCAAAAGGAGCATTTACTAGAGAAAAGTACACTTTTAGAATTTTGTAATTTGAAACCATTGTGATAAAAAGAGCCATTTATTATCACAATGGTTTCAAGAGGCGTAGAAAGGCGTAATTATATGGAGGAAATGGTTAACTCTTAGAATCACTCCATATTTATGGCTATTGTACAACTTTGCAAACAGAGGGACATCTGATCTGGGTCTGCTTTGCATGCTTTTGATACAATATAGATCTGTATCCATGCTTATAAAACTTTTAGTTGAGTCTGAGCTCAAATCTGACCAATCAAAAGCTTGAGAACTCAAATCTGACCAATCAAAAGCTTGACAACTCAAATCTGACCAATCAAAAGCTTGACCCTGATTCTACAGTTTCTGTTAGAATAGAACATTATTTTGTTAATATAGTACAATTATAGTACAATTATAATGGCTCAATGAATTCATATCCATGATGTCATTGTTTCTTGCCTGAATATTCATGGACTAAAGGGTGTAACCCATTCCTGCATATTGACGCCTCTGAAAAAAGTCACTCTTTGAAACCATTGTGATAAATAGAGCATAAATTTTGCTCTATAGGAACAAATGCTCTATTTATCACAATGGTTTAAAAACTACATAATTCTAAAAAATTCTTTCTTCTAGTAAATTTTCCCTTTTGGAAGATTTATTCAAAGAGTTTGGATCTAAAAATAGCCTATTGAGGGAATGGGTTAACTCTGTAAGCTAGAGGACCCAGAGAAGTTACTGTATTTCCTAACGCAAACAGATTTGATCCAGATGAGACCATCAGCATTGAAACTGTCTGATATTGTATTTTTAACCCTTTCAATGCTGAATTAATTTCCGAAGTGTGATTGTCCATCAGACTCAGACGTCGAGATAAAAGATGCGTAAATATAAACATTTTCATGAATAGCTCCTTAACATTTCTCCACCAAACCCTAAACCGTGACCACTTTTTCGAATTGTCTCAAAGAGAAGATTCTAAAGAGTGGTAACTGTATAGGGTTTGGTGGATTTTAGTATTTGGGTATGCATGCATGTTTATCTGTAGCTCGATCCTAGACTACAACTGTAAATTTCCATTCTATATGAAAGGTGCCCTTGCATTTGCTACGGGATTTCGAGTGATAAAAAGTGTAGACCCTGATCAGAGGGCTCCTGTAGGAGCCCTCTGATCATTCTGGGTGAGACAACAACATAAGTTTGCAGACATTAATTACTTAGCATACGAAAAGCTAATTCTTTGAGTGCTTGAAATACAATTTCCTCCGATACAACACTTGCCTAGCAATTCCAGAGAAGTCTGTGAGCATCACTGTATGAAAGAGAACATCCTGTATGAAAGAGATCTCGGTGAGAGTTTATAAGAATTCTTTCAGCACCCCTGCATTCAACCTCAAGGAATTGTTATGTATATTACATAACCTGTCACTCAAAATGTCCACACTCCATCAACATCAGAGGATTAGAACAACATGGCTTATTTACCTTGTATCATGCCTGGAAATGTTTAACCCTTACAACGCTGACTTTTCAAATGGACTATTCCAAAATTCAAACAGGTCAAGCTTATGTTGAATATTTAGGGTTTTCTCTAAAGAAAAGTGTAACATGACAAACAATGCTGACCCTGACGTGACCGGGCTCCTCTAGGAGCCCTCATCTGGGTCTACACTGTTTGCATAGGACATCATGCTTGGAAATATTTACCAAATATTGTTTAACACTTTCCTCCATAAATACGCCTTTCTACGCCTCTGCAATATGCACTTCTTGAAAACATTGTGATAAATAGAACATTTGCTCCTATAGGAGCAAATGCTCTATTTATCACAATGGATTCAAAAAAAATACTTTTCTCTAGTAAATGCTCCTTTTGGGTAGATTCATTCAAAAGAGGTTGGGTCTAAAAATAGCCTATGGAGGAAAGGGTTATACAGTAAGAGTCCATTCTGTATGAAAGGGTATCCTGTACGAAAACTTCCAGGCGGAATCCGCCAGGAAAAAACAGTGATTTTCCAGGCGGACTAAATTGTCCGTGTGAAAACAGCTCAGTTGACACGGATTGCTATTTTTAGTAACATTTAGACGGAATATCACACGAAATATTTAAATTAGTCCGGGTCATGTGACCTAGTCCGGGCGGAATTTTTAAAAATCCGGGCGGAATTTGAAATGTTGTTTCAAGAAATCCAGGCGGAATTGTAAAAATTCCAGGCGGAATCTGAAAATGTCCGGGCGGAATTTTTTAAAAATCCGTGTGGAATTTTAAAATAAATCCGGGCGGAATTGTAAAAATTCCACACGGAATCTGAAAAAGACCGGACGGAATACTTTAAAAATCCATATGGAATTTTAGAATGTCCAGGCGGAAGTAAAAAAAAAATCCGGGCGGAATTTGAATATGTCCAGGTGGATTTTTGAAATTCCGTATGGATTTTTTCATAAATTATTAGTTGTTTCATGAATATTCAGTCATAATTTATTTACTTATTTTTATTAAAAAAATTTTTGGGGGGGGGGGGGGTATGTTTTAAAGTAATGTTTTGGTGAAAAAAGGAACTGCATGCAATGATCTATGAAAATTTATAAGCAGACAGAACAGACTCAGACAGCTGTCTGGTCTTCTATGTCTGCCCATATGAGAAAATGCTTATTAGGGAGAGGGTTAATTATTATCAGTCTCTTAGATCAGCATTTAATCATTTTTTATATGTAAACCTTAATATTGAGATATCGGCTGTTAGCAACATGAAATAATCACTTGAATTTTGCCATCAACTACACAAATTTTAAAATTTATGCACATTATGTATAAATAAACAAGATGGTCCTGAAATCGCTCACCAGAGGGAAAGATTTTTAAAGTTTTAACTACATGTATGTTTCTAAACAAAACTGGACACCTGTTTTGTGGGGTGTTATTTGACCCTTTTTGGATCCAAACTCAGTGCCATACCTGTTGGTCTTAATTCTGTTGAAAAGGGCCAGGAAGCAGTCGATCTTAAATAAACTTTTGGACCTTTAAAACACTTTCCTTCATATAGATGTGATTTGATGCATTTGCAAACAGAACAGACCCATATCAGATGGTTTATATAGGAGCTGTCTGACCAGGTTGTGCTCTGCCGGCTAATAGAATACTCTTTCCTCCATAAAAACGCCTTTCTACGCCTCTGTAATAGTCACTTAATTAAACCATTGTGATAAATAGAGCATTTGCTCCATAGGAGTAAATGCTCTATTTATCACAATGGTTTCAAATCTACACAATTCTGAAATTTTCCTTTTTTCTAATGAACCCTTTCCCTCATATAAATGTGTTTTCCTGCGTTTGCAAACAAAGTAGACCCAGATTTACCTCTTTGAATAAGAGACAAAATTTCTAACAGATGACAACCCTAGCACTGCTTAGCATGACTTGACTGAAATTAGCACACAGTTTGGATTCTGATCAGACGCATACCGGTATGTAACTTTATATGTCGTTTGTATATGAGTAAATTTACTCCTATGGTGCAAATGCTCTATTTATTACAATGGTTTCAAATCTACACAATTCTGAAATTTTCCTTTTCTCTAATTAATGCTCCTTATCAGAAGATTTATTCAACAAGAGCACCGCGAGACGGGGCAATATACGCCCGAAGGCTGTTCTATAAAATTATGTTGAAAAATAAAGGAGGAGTTAGTTGCACAAGAAATTGATACCCGAAACTATCAAAGGGCAATAACTCCAGAATGAAAAATATGACTGACCTTAAAGGTAATGATGTAGGTCTAGTTAGCTACAGCCAGGACACAAAATTTGCTAACGCTCTATTTGTGACCTTGACCTTGAAAGTTCACAATTGGGTTTTGTATGCAACACACCTTCAAGTGATACTGAAGCCCTATTTGTGACCTTGACCTTGAAAGTTCACAATTGGGTTTTGTACGCGACACACCTTCAAGTGATACTGAACATATGTGTGAAAGAATTTTGAAAATCGGAGAAAAAATGAGTAAGTTATAGCCAGGACACGAATTTGCTAACGGACGGACAGAATTGCTAACGCCCTATTTGTGACCTTGACCTTGAAAGTTCACCATTGGGTTTTGTACGCGACACACCTTCAAGTGATACTGAACATATGTGTGAAAGAATTTTGAAAATTGGTGAAAAGATGAGTAAGTTTTACCAAGGACACGAAAATTGCTAACGCCCTATTTGTGACCTTGACCTTGAAAGTTCACAATTGGGTTTTGTACGCGACACACCTTCAAGTGATACTGAACATTTGTGTGAAAGAATTTTGAAAATCGGAGAAAAAATGAGTAAGTTGTAGCCAGGACACGAATTTGCTAACGGACGGACGGACAGAATTGCTAACGCCCTATTTGTGACCTTGACCTTGAAAGTTCACCATTGGGTTTTGTACGCGACACACCTTCAAGTGATACTGAACATACGTGTGAAAGAATTTTGAAAATTGGTGAAAAGATGAGTAAGTTTTAGCAAGGACACGAAAATTGCTAACGCCCTATTTGTGACCTTGACCTTGAAAGTTCACAATTGGGTTTTGTACGCGACACACCTTCAAGTGATACTGAACATTTGTGTGAAAGAATTTTGAAAATCGGAGAAAAAATGAGTAAGTTATAGCCAGGACACAAATTTGCTAACGGACGGACGGACAGAATTGCTAACGCCCTATTTGTGACCTTGACCTTGAAAGTTCACCATTGGGTTTTGTACGCGACACACCTTCAAGTGATACTGAACATACGTGTGAAAGAATTTTGAAAATTGGTGAAAAGATGAGTAAGTTTTAGCAAGGACACGAAAATTGCTAACGCCCTATTTGTGACCTTGACCTTGAAAGTTCACAATTGGGTTTTGTACGCGACACACCTTCAAGTGATACTGAACATTTGTGTGAAAGAATTTTGAAAATCGGAGAAAAAATGAGTAAGTTATAGCCAGGACACGAATTTGCTAACGGACGGACGGACGGACATTTGTGACCTTGACCTTGAAAGTTCACAATTGGGTTTTGTACGCGACACACCTTCAAGTGATACTGAACATTTGTGTGAAAGAATTTTGAAAATCGGAGAAAAAATGAGTAAGTTATAGCCAGGACACGAATTTGCTAACGGACGGACGGACAGAATTGCTAACGCCCTATTTGTGACCTTGACCTTGAAAGTTCACCATTGGGTTTTGTACGCGACACACCTTCAAGTGATACTGAACATACGTGTGAAAGAATTTTGAAAATTGGTGAAAAGATGAGTCAGTTTTAGCAAGGACACGAAAATTGCTAACGCCCTATTTGTGACCTTGACCTTGAAAGTTCACAATTGGGTTTTGTACGCGACACACCTTCAAGTGATACTGAACATTTGTGTGAAAGAATTTTGAAAATCGGAGAAAAAATGAGTAAGTTATAGCCAGGACACGAATTTGCTAACGGACGGACGGACGGACGGACAGACAGACAGACGGACGGACACCCAGCCAGACGGCCAGACGATGGAGACCATAACATAATACGACCCTTCGGGCGTATAAAAAGGTGGGATCTGAAAAAAGCCTTTGTTCTACGCCTCTGTAACAGTCACTTTATGAAACCATTGTGATAAATCGAGCATTTGCTCCATAGGAGTAAATGCTCTATTTATCACAATGGTTTCAAATCTACACCATTCTGATATTTTCCTTGTCTCTAATTAATTCTCCTTATCAGTAGATTGATTCAAAGAGGTAGGATCTGAAAAAAGCCTTTGTGATAAATAGAGCATTTGCTCCATAGGAGTAAATGCACTATTTATCACAATGGTTTCAAATCTACACAATTCTGAAATTTTCCTTTCCTCTAATTAACCCTTTCCGTCATATAAACATGTTTTCACGCATTTGCAAACAGAGTAGACCCAGATTTACCTCTTTGAATAAGCAGACAACATTTCTAATAGATGACAACCCAATCACTGCTTAGCATGACTTGACCGAAATTAGCATACAGTATGGATTCAGATCTGAAGCATACATGTATATAACTTTATATGTTGTTTGTATATGAGTTAATTTACTCCTATAGAGCAAATGCTTTAATTATCACAATGGTTTGAAATCTACACAATTCTGAAATTTTCCTTTTCTCTAATTAATGCTCCTTATCAGAAGATTTATTCAAAGAGGTAGGATCTGAAAAAAGCCTTTGTGATTAATAGAGCATTTGCTAACCATTATGATAAATAGAGCAAAAACTCAATAGGAGTAAATGTTCTATTTATCACAATGGTTTCAAATCTACACAATTCTGAAATTTTCCTTTTCTAAAATTAATGCTCCTTATCAGTAGATTGATTCAAAGAGGTAGGATCTGAAAAAAGCCTTTGTGATAAATAGAGCATTTGCTCCATAGGAGTAAATGTTCTATTTATCACAATGGTTTCAAATCTACACAATTCTGAATTTTTCCTTTTCTCTGATTAATGCTCCTTATCAGTAGATTTATTCAAAGAGGTAGGATCTGAAAAAAGCCTTTGTGATAAATAGAGCATTTGTTCTATAGGAGTAAATGCTCTATTTATCACAATGGTTTCAAATCTACACAATTCTGAAATTTTCCAAGAAACAGGAAAATAGCCTATGAGGGAATGGGTTAAAAACAGTGTGAACGAACAGACACTAATTCTGAAGCAGACAACTTCATAAGAGTTTTGACCAGGAACTTGCCCTCTCAAGTGATTGCGTAACACAGATGGAGTGCTAGCTCAGAGGAACCTTTATAGTGTAAAAGTCAATTTTAAAGTATAACCAACAGGGCAGGGCCAATTTAAACCTCAGAACTATTATATTAACCACTGTCAATAAGGTATACTAAGTAAATCTATACACCAAATATCTGAGCTCTGTGACATGTAGTTTTTGACAAGAAGTTTTCCCCATGCCTAACCTAAGTCAGCCCAGCATTCTGCTACTTGTACAGAAAACAACAGTCAGCTAGAGAAAACTGGCCACCCCTGGGACCGTAGCGGGGCCAATTTCGACTCCAGGGACATAATTTATATAACTTTTGTAGAAGACCTATAGGTGATGCTATGTGCCAAAGATGAAAGCTGAGAACCCTGTAGATTCAGAGGAGAAGACTTTAAAAGGTTCAAATTGTTGACGACTCACGACAAACGCCGACAAACGACAGACATCAGGCGATCACAAAAGCTCACCCTTAGCACTTTGTGCTCTGGTGAGCTAAAAAGCCTTGGTAGGTAAAATGTTCATCATAAAATGAAAAGTACTGTTTATCCACAATATAAGTAACTAGCCAAATAAAGTGTTCAATTTACTATAAGCAGCAGTGTTATCATTTTTATGCCCCCGCCTTTAGGGCATTAAGTTTTACCCTTGTCCATCTGTTTTGTCAAGGACTTCTTCACTTGTAAGCTGGAATAGTTCGATATTTGTTCTGAAGCATAATCATGGTGAATTGTACAGTGTCTCCCCTTTTCACGTCTGTCGTTCATCAACTTCCTGTTTGTCGACACTTTGATTGAATTTTGGTGATTGTTTGATGACAAAAGAAATCGTCAAAGATTTCTTGCCTTGTGTAAGCTGGAATGATTTGATATTTGGTCTGAAGTATAACCATAGTGAGTTGTACCCTGTCTCCCCATTTCAGGTCTGTCTTTCATCAACTTCCTGTTCGCCGACAATTGATTGAATTTTGGTGATTGTTAATGACATTTTTTTGTAAAAAAAAATGCAATTTAGAAAAACCTGGCCTGGGTATTTGTGTCATATGGTCAAATTTTCTTTTATTTATGTCTGGGTTTCATGGAAACCCAAGCATCAGCACACTTTTGGTGATTGTCTAGATGATGTCTTTCTCCGGAGTCTTGCATTTCTCTTGCACATATTCTGAAATGTAAGAAAAAAAGAGAATATTGTATATATTTAAATTCTTTCCCCACCTGATGTGAATTTAAAAGACTGTGGAAGAAATTTGCAAACAATCTTGGATCTAGATGTGCACCCTGCATCTTATCTCTATCCAAGGCATTTGACACTCGGATATATAGCAATATTGGATTTTTTAAAAATTGTACCTGATATATTTATCTTTGAAAACAGTGTAGATACAGATAAAGAAGCTCTGAAGGAGCAATCTAATTTGGGTGTACTCAATAATTTGCTTGACAGAATATTGTATTCTATTAATGGAAAACAAGTAAAAGATTAACAGTTACATGTACGTGTAAAAGCAGTTACTGAGTCTTTATTCCACAGTAAAGTTAAGTTCTACTGCTATAGATGTACAGAATAAAGGCAATAATTTAGCAGCAATTGTTTGAATCCCACAGGCTTGTGTGAGGGATATTCAGCTTAGAATGGAAGTCCTGTCATACAATATTTAAATGTTGTTGCATTCATTCTCAGTGTTGTTATACCTTCTGATCCTTCAAGATCATGAATTTCAGTACTTCTTGTTCTGAAAATTGAATACCGCTTAAGCCGGTGCTAGGAGGCGTGAGCAGTGTTGCACTTCAATTACTGCTCATGAATAGACTCAATAAAACCGAGTCTGCAATTTTCTCTTTTTGTGTTGCAATTTTTGCTTTCGGGATTCACCCTTCAGAATTTATCACATGTAATTCAAGGCCTAATTATTTGATTCATCCCAATTCATCCCCAAATTAATGATTTATTGCTGCTATACCCACTGCTATTTTAAGTAAATTATTTATTGTGCCCATCTTATTGTGTATTGGCGTATAGTTCATATCTGTATTAAAAATTATTTTATTTTTTTAAATCAGGATCTTTATCAGATGCATTAAAACACATGTGAATTAAATATTGAGTTACATGCACAGTACCAATCACTCAGAATGCTGTTTTCACTTACTTGTTATGCTGTTAACACTCCTTCCATCCAGGGCTGGCTTCTCCTTTGGCAGAGCTCCTAGACATTACTTCATCTGAGAAGTACACTGCTTAACAGGCGAGTTAGTACAGTGTCACTTCCTTTTGATGTCCAGCTGACAGATCTTTACACAATATCCTGGTAGCAGATTAGTCTCAACATCTGTACTGTCAGCCTTAAAATTAAACATTATCCAATAAGCACAAGTTACTAAAAAGGACTACATGTGTGCAAGGTGTACTGTAAGTCTGTTTCAAAAAGTGTAGATCTTGATGAAACTGTGTCTGCTAACATTGGTCAATCCTGTTTGCATTAGCCCAAACAACCACTTCATTAAAATATTATTTGTGAACACTGCATGTAATTACAATTTTCTAAAGAAATTTTCATAAAAATGCTTTTAATAAAATCTCGGCAAGTGCTGAATAAATTCTGTGTATGCCTAGATCGTTTTTGGACCGAATTTTGTCCGATTCTACCAAGGCCGAAACGGATTGGGTCCGAAACGACCCGATGTCTTGTTGATGTACGTGAGCGGTATTGTTGATGCATATGGTTTGGTTGTGAAGAAGAAAAGTACGCTGAAACTTTATACAAGTGCACGATTTAATAAATGCTTGTATTAATTTTGACTGTTTGAGATATAATTTCCAGACGAGTGTCCAACTTCTAAACTTGAGACCGGATTAACTTTAAGCCATCGACTTTCGTCAATAATTCAAACTTCCGACTGAAAAAAATAACAATAAGTGGTATTTTATATACTGATACTCACCATTCATTCTTGCATGTACTTTTTGTAGCATATGGTGAACGTTTTCATTCAAATCGAGTCGATTTTCTTTAACGAGAGAAACGAGCATGCTTTGAAACATTCAAAATGGCGCCGGTTCGGAGTAACATGTGACTCCGAAAATTTGAATATTTACGACCGGGTGCAATATGGTTTAAATTGTTTCCGAGATATGATATATACATCAAAATAAGGTTTAAAGTGAATTTTTGTATGGTAGATGGTGCATTTTGAAAAAATGATAATTTTTCGAACAAAATGGAATAAACTTCGAGGGACTATATCTTTGCGTAGGCACAACCTAAATTCACGTACAGCTTGCACCTAGCGACCTTCAATTCGTCACACCCAGAACACTATTATCAAAGGACTGTGTGTACACATGCATTTTTAACCCCCTGAAACTGTAAGGCATAGACCTTTGATATTTGGTATGTAGCATGATCTAATGATCCTCTACTAAGATTGTTCAAATTATGACCCCTTGGCCAAAAATGGCTCCACCCCGGGGCTTATCAGTTTTTCATTGGAAAATCTTTAAAACTCGTCTTCTCTGAAAATGTAAGGAATAGACATTAGGTATTTGGTAAGTAGCATCATCTAATGGTCCTTAACTAAGATGGTTCAAATTATGACCCCCAGGACAAAAATGGCCCGCCCCTGGGCTTATCAGTTTTTCATAGGAAAATCTTTAAAAATCATCTTCTCTGAAACTGTAAGGCATAGGCCTTTTATATTTGGTATGTAGCATGATCTAATGGTCCTTTACTAAGATTGTTCAAATTATGACCCCTGGGCCAAAATTCGCCCCGCCCCAGGGCTTATCAGTTTTTCATAGGAAAATCTTTAAAAATCGTCTTCTCTGAAAATGTAAGGCATAGACCTTTGTTATTTGGTATGTAGCATCATCTAATGATCCTCTACTGAGATTGTTCAAATTATGACCCCTGGGCCAAAAATGGCTCCACCCCGGGGCTTATCATTTTTTCATTGGAAAATCTTTAAAAATCGTCTTCTCTGAAAATGTAAGGAATAGACCTTTAGTATTTGGTATGTAGCATCATCTAATGGTCCTCAACTAAGATTGTTCAAATTATGACCTCCAGGACAAAAATGGCCCCGCCCCGGGGCTTATCAGTTTTTCATAGGAAAATCTTTAAATATCTTCTTCTCTAAAATTATAAGATATAGACCTTTGATATTTGGTATGTAGCATTATTTAATGGTCCTCTACCAAAATTAATCAAATTGTGACCCCCGGACTCAAAATGGCCCCGCCCAAGGGCTTATCAATTTATCATAGGAAACTCTTTAAAAATCTTCTCCTCCAGAACTGTAAGGTCTAGGCCCTTGATATTTGGTATGTAGCATCATCTAATGGTTTTCTACCAAGATTATTAAAATTATTACCCCAGGGTAAAAAATGGCCCCGCCCTGAGGCTTATCAGTTTTTCATATGAAAAGCTTTAAGAATCTTCTTCTCCAAAACTGTATGTAGCGCTATCTAAAAGTTTTTTACCAAGATTGTTCAAATTATTCCCCTGGGTTGAAAATGGCCCCGCCCAGGGGCATGTCAGTTTTTCATAGGAAAGTTTTAAAAAATCTTCTTCTCTTAAAAATCTTTTAAAGTCTTCTCTGAACTTGTAAGGCAAAGACCTTAGATATTTGGTATGTTGTATTATCTAATAGTCCTCTACCAAGATTTTCAAATAATGAACCCTGGATCAAAAATGGCCCCGCCCTGGGGCTTAACAGTTTTTCATAGGAAAATCTTTAAAATATTGTCTCCTCCAAATCTGTAAGGTCTAGACTCTTTATATTTAGTATGTAGCATTATCTAATAGTTTTCTACCAAGATTTTTCAAATTATGCAATCTGTCATTGAAATCATTAATCTGTTACAAACAGGTGAGCGATTAAGGGCCATCATGGCCCTCTTGTTTATAAATTATATTTCTGCCACTTTGCCAAACTTTAAGACTCAATTAAATTTCACACTTTCCTGAGTCAAATATTTCCAGTACTGAAAAATTTTAAGTATGAAATGTCCATGTGTATTGTTACTTTCTTCTTTTTTTTTTTATCAAAGTATGAAGTTTCCGTGCTCTCAAAATGTTCAAGTATTAAAAATCCGTGTGGGAGTAATGTTCCTGCTGCTTTTTATATCAAAGTATGAAATTTTCGTGTTCTCAAACTGTCCAAGTATTAAAATTCCGTGTGGAGAAAGAAATTCCGGGTGGACATGGCAGAAAATCCGTACGGACATTTACCCTGTCCACACGGAATGTTACTATGATTGTTAAGTTTCCACACGGACATTCTCAAAAAAATCCGTGTCCGCCTGGAATCCGGGTGGAATATTGAGATTCCGTGTCATTTCCGCCTGGAATCCGCCCGGAATCCGCCTGGAATCCGTGTGGATTTTTCGTACAGGTATATATTAGAGGATTTTGAATGACAAACAGTGCAGACTCTGATCAGACTGGCTCAAGATCTACCTTTACTCCTCTGACCCGGGTCTACACAGTTTGTAAATGCTAAATCACTTTGTTTCGCGCATTTAAATGGTATTGGTAAATTACTTTAACCATTTACTCCATGAATATGCCTTTCTACATCTTTGCAAACAGAGTAGACCCAGATCAGACAGCCCCAGTCCTGTAGGAGCTGTCTGATCATGATCTGCTCTGTTTGCTTATGAAATGATATAGATAATAACTCTACAGGTTCTGCTATGGCCAAATTTTCCTGTGTTCATATTGTCACTATAAAACTGAATATAATTAATATTCATGATATCATTATTTTTTTTATATGAATATTCATGAAGGTTAATATTCATCTTGATAAAGACCTAGGGTAGGTCGAAACACGATGATCGCCCAGGAAATAAACCGTTTATACCATAATCCAAGGTCGTTTAAAGTTACTCTCATCTTCCATCCTGGTTAGATAAATATTCATGGAGTAATGGGTTAAAGGGCAACTACTCTTTAACCCATTCCCTCATAGGCTATTTTTAGACCCATTACCTCATAGGCTATTTTTAGACCCATTACCTCATAGGCTATTTTTAAATCCAACCTCTTTTGAATAAATCTATCGAAAAGGAGCATTAACTAGAGATTAAAGGAAAAGGATTAACCCATTACCTCATAGGCTATTTTTAGATACAACCTCTTTAAAAAATCTACCGAAAAGGAGCATTAACTAGAGAAAAGGAAACTTTTTAGAATTTTGTAGTTTGAAACAATTGTGATAAATAGAGCATTTGCTCCTATAGGAGAAAATGCTCTATTTATCACAATGGCTTCAACTAAGGACTTTTGCAGAGGCATCAAAAGGCGTCAATATGAGGGAATGGGTTAAATATGAATGACTGTTATATGGCTCCAAACCAGATTGGTGAAGCTGTAAGGTGATAGATATTGTGAGCTGGACAGTTGTCTTAGCCCATTACCTCATAGGCTACTTTTAGACCCAACCTCTATGAATAAATCTACAGAAAAGGAGCAATAATGCTGCATTTACTAGAGTAAAGGAAAATGTTAGAATTGTGAAGTATTGAAACCATTGTGATAAATAGAGCATTCACAATGATTTCAAGAAGTGACTATTACAGAGGCATAGAAAGGCATATTTATATACATGGAGGAAAGGGTTAAAAGAGGTCTTTAATGCAGGCGGTAACTGATGCCTTTTGCATTACTTTTGTCCTGCATTAAGCAACCACCAGTCCTGTGTTTTAAGAGTCCTATGTTCAATAAATGAATGGTTGCTTAAGACAGGTTTTACAGTAGATATGGAAAAAATGTCCCGATGCTGGAGATGTGACAATGTCAAATCTTTTTATCACAACTTTAACCCTTCTCTTGCTGAATTTTAAAATACATTTCTCCTTCTTTACCCATGCCCTCTTGTATAATTTCATATATCTTCACTGTGTACAAGTATTTCGCTGTGCAATCACTGCTGTTGAGTGCACTGGTTGCACAATCAACTTGTAAATAGTGAAGACCCTGATGAGACAGCTCCTGCAGGAGCTATCTCATCTGAGTCTTCACTATTTACAGGTAGGTATATTGACGCGAATAGCAAGCGAAGGGTTTATATAAAAGTTGTTTGCTAGCAAACATTTTTTTCTGTGAAAACAGCTAAGAAAATAAAAAAAATAATTGAAAAATAAGCATATTGAAAAATAGGAAAACACCATCCCTTCCCTCATATAAGCGTGTTTCCCACATTTGCAAACAGATCAGGGTCTGCTCTGCTTGCTAATGGAATTTGAAAGATCTGTTTCTTTACTTTCTAAAATGGCAACAATGTTCCACCTTCACTAGTTTATTATAACTACTTTGTCCATGAATATTCAGTAGGTACTGAAATTTGAAATAAACATAGAACAGGGAAAGTGTTAGTCAGTTTTTACAGAATGTTCACAACAAATTGTCGTGTCAAAATGTCAGACACTTTTGGAGAAAAAAACTACAATAACAAATGGCTGAACTAATCCTTTTGGGCAGTTGACAGAATTTCTCTTTTTAACACAGACACGACATTAATTTGCAGACATAGCAGTCAACATATCTACAACGACCACTCAAATCTAATTATTGGCCTTAACCCTTTCCTTCATATAAATGCCTTCGTTTTTAGGCATTTGCAAACAGAGCAGAGCCTGATCAGATGGCTCCTATAGGAGCCGTCTGATCTTGGTCTGCTCTGTTTGCTTGATAATTTTATGATATAGATATGATTATATAGATTTTTGTCAAAGCAAAAACATTCCTTGACAAGATTATACTATAAAAATTTAGCCAATTGATATTCATGATGTCATTATTTCTTACATAACAAGGACAGGGTTAACCAATAAGCTTGACCAAGCCATTTAATAATCCATTTATAATCATGTATTATCTTAACATCAACCCCTCACCTGATAGAGATGCCTTTTAACCGCCAGGCTTTCCTCCATAAATACACCTTCCTACGTCTCTGTAAAACTCACCTATTGAAGCCATTGTGATAAATAGAGTGTTTGCTCCTATAGGAGCAAATGCTCTTTTATCACAACGGTTTCCAACTACAAAATTCTAAAATGTTCCTTTTCTCTAGTTAATGCTTCTTTTGGGTAGATTGATTTAAAGTGGTTGGAACTTTTCAATGGTTTCACAAAGTGACTTTTACAGAGGTATCTAATTTAGGTGTCAGTATGAGGGAATGGGTTTATAGTTATACCATTTCCCTCAGATAAACACCTTTTGACGCATTTGAAAACAGTGCAGACCCAGATCAGATGGCTCCTATAGGAGCTGTCTGATCAGGGTCTGCTCTGTTTGCTTTTGACATGTTATGAATTTAATCGATACGCGACTTTTACAGAGGCATCTAAAGGTGTTTATATGAGGGAATGGGTTTATACCATTTCCCTCATATAAACACCTTTTGACGCATTTGAAAACAGTGCAGACCCAGATCAGACGGCTCCTATAGGAGCCATCTGATCAGGGTCTGCTCTGTTTGCTTTTGACATGGTATGGATTTGAGTCTACAGTTTTTGTCAAAGCAAAACTTTTCCTCGAAAAGTTTACATTATAAAACTTCAGCTTAGATAACTATTCATGATGTCATATTACGATACTCTGATACTAAATCAACATTGAAAAGGTTAATGTCGTAAGGGTTAATAAAAATAATAAAAAATGAAATTAATAAATTTCTTTACCATCAATCAGCAACAATAATTCCTCACAAGAATACTCCAAACTGATTTCCTTGTAAATCGGACAAAACAAAATTCCAAAAAATCATCAAAGCTGTCGGAAAATATCCTAGTAATTAGAATAATGGCAAAGTATATTGCTCCTTCTTCCTGTATTCAGAGTGGTTTAAGAGAAGCATTGACACCTTAAGGCTGAGCCTGCTGATTGAGTAAAACTGACTGGCTCATCCTAATTTCTGAACATAAATTAATCAAAAAGTTGTGCACTTAATACTTATCACTAAACAAAATGATTTTTAAGACAAATAGTGCAGACTCTGATCAAAGGGTCCCATGAGCTAGGACCCAGGATCCCTTTGATCTCGGGGTCTACGCTGTTTGCAAAGGTTTTATATACTCAATTCCCGCACTTTAATAGTTAAGCTGATTTTCTCTGAGTAAGTTCTCAGACAGACTTTATCCTGAACCTCTAGAACATTATCTGAAATCCATATTCTCCCAGATATAGCCAAATTACACAAAGGAATAAAGCCCCCATCGAGTGATAGGTCTCACACAAGTATTGCATTGCATTAGCACCTTTTGCTTTTTGGTATATATACAGCTGAACTTCGATATCTCGAACTTCAAGGGACTATACAAATTACTTCAAGAAAACAGCAGTTTGGGTCATTCGATTTCTAGTCTGGACAAGTTCTCAAGGTTTCCCTGTTAAATCACTACTAAATGTGATTAACAGATCAAGATAAAACCACTTGTGTTCATATGCCATTATAAAAAATATTCTAATTAATACTCACAATGTCATTTTTTATCTTCTATGAACATTGAAGGAAAGAGTTAAAATTGATGATAAAAATCATAATATTAAATTGTATTGGTGTTTGAGTCTAATTCGTTAACACTTTACTCCATGAATATTCATGTGAAAAATTAATGACATCATGAATATTAATTAGATTAGTTGTTATAATACTTCATGGACACTGTGAGGCATTTTTGGTCTTCACAGAAACTATACATTATCAGATCCATATTATAGCAAAAAGAGCAGACCCTGATCAGACAGCTCCTATAGGAGCTGTCTGATCAGGGTCTTCTCTGTTTGTAAAGGAGGTATTTGTGGAGACTCGGTAACCAGGGTTAATTAACTGACAATAATGCACAGTGTTACAATGATGTTAACAAATTAACTGGATGGTGTTAGTTTTCAATTGTCGTCAATCATTAATGCTTTAACCCTTTACCTGTTGAATATTCATGTAATAAATAATGATATCATGAATATTCATTAAATAATGATATCATGAATATTCATTAAATAATGATATCATGAATATTTATTAACCCATCTTTTATAATTATAAAAAAAAATGTTTCGAAAAAAATTGTATACTCTGACCTAGCTATAGCATGTTATAAGCAAACACTGAGCAGACCCTGATCAGACGGCTCCTATTGGAACCGTCTGATCTGGGTCTACTCTGTTTGCAAAGGCATGAAAAAGTGTTGATATTAGGGAAATAAGGCTTAACCCTTTCCCTCATATAAACGTGTTTTCACGCATCTGCAAACAGAGTAGACCCAAATCAGACGGCTCCTATAGGAGCCGTCTGATCAGGGTCTACTCTGTTTGCTAATGGAATTTGAAAGATCTGTTTCTTTACTTTCTAAAATGGCCACAATATTCCAACTTCTATATTTCATTATAACTATTTTGTCCATGAATATTCAGTAGGCTTTGAAATTTGTAATAAACATAGAACTCACAGTACTTATATAAAGTTGCCTACAGCATGCATGGGAAAGGATAAAGACCTGATCCCTCTTCTAGAAACAATGATGGATTCCTGACGATAATAAAACAGCCAGAATTCCCAGTAAAATTGGAATCAAGTTACAATGTTAATTGGAATTCACTAATAGGATTGGACTTGAGATGTTTTCCAACAGAGAAACTCCAGAAGAAAAAAAATAATTCCACACATGGATGAGCCTGTGAAAATTAATTTTGTTAATAGCTTGGATCCAGATCAAACATGAACAATCTTAACCCTTTCCTCCATAAATACGCCTTTCTACGCCTCTGTAATACTGTCACTTCTTGAAACCATGTGATAAACAGAGCATTTGTTCCTATAGGAGCAAATGCTCTATTTATCACAATGGTTTCAAACTACAAAATTCTATTATCTGTATATCACGATACTCACGCGGGATACCATACTCAATGGTTTCAAACTACAAAATTCTAAAATTTTCATTTTCTGTAGTTAATGCTCCTTTTCGGTAGAGTTATTCAAAGTGGTTTGATCTAAAAATAGCATTAATGAGGGAATGGGTTAAATTGACATCTTCAGTGGCAGACAAGGATTTTTGTATCTAACAAAATTGCAATTCTTTGCTCTTTTATTTTCAAACTATCCATTTAACCCTTTCCACGTTTCATATAATTATTTATTCAAAATTTCTTCACCTTTGACAAATGAATATTCATGCAGAGAATCAATAAAATGAAAGATGGAAACCGATTGATTGTTTTCTCACTGTTGTGGAAACTGCATTATAAATTAGATCTATAAATTTCCAGAAGCAAACAGAGTAGACCTTGCTCGGACGTAGAGCTACAGATAAAGATGCATACCCAAATACTTTATATTGTAGGCGAATGACTCAATTACCAGGGGAGTAAATTTACAGTCGGCTGAGCGGTCCTTCGGACTGAAAGTAGACTATAACTAGGTACTTTTTTTTTGCTCCAATAAGAGCAAATTAATGCTCTATTTATCACAATGGTTTCAAAAAATGACTTTACAGAGACGTCAAAAGGCGTCAAATCATGCGGGGATTGGTTAAAATGTTTGGAATTTAAATACAATTACATGTATGCATGATTAACTCTTTCCATGTTGGATATTAATGTGAGAAATAATTACACCATGAATATTATATCATTAGCTGTATTTCTATGATAGCATAATGCACACAGGAGATTTTGATATTGGTGAAAATTGTAAAATCAGAACTTATATACAATAATAATACTTTCATGAGCAAACAGAGTAAACCCTTATCAGAGCTCCTATAGAGACTGATATGGGGCTACTCTGTTTGTATGCGTGGATTTAGAGGGGGGGCCGAGCCGGCGTATGCCCCCCCCCCCCCCCCCAAAAAAAACCCAATTTTTTTTAGTAATATTTTAGATCTATATACAGTAAAACCTCTCAATAACGACCACTAAATTGTGTTAATTAGTTGGTATTTAGAGCAGGTGGCTGCTTAAAGCAAGGTGAAAGTAAAACAGAACGCTCCCATAGGAGCGTTCTGTTTTACTTTCACCTTGCTTTAAGCAGCCACCTGCCTTTAGCACAGCTCTTTTTCAACATGTATATTACAAACACACTATTTATTTATGTCATCAAACATAAAAATCTACACTCACCGCCCTCCAAAAAAAACAAAAACTAATCTACACCCCCACCCCCCTAATCTGAAATCCTGGATCCGCACCTGGTTTGCAAAGGCTTGAGCAGTCACGAGCCATCTGATCTAGATCTGAATTATTGACATAGGGTCAAATGGGAAGTGCAAATTGGAGTCAGATCACAGATATAGCGGAATTATTTGGATTAAAATTTCCAGAAACAATTCCATACAAATGACTGTCTCAAAGCAGACATGCCAGTCTCTTGGTCATCCAAAGGCAGCGTCTTGATCTGGATTGCAGGGTAGTAGAGATGCTTGGAAATTAATTGGTGTCAAAGGTCTCACACAAGTTTCATGGGAGATTGAGCATTCTTGGCAAAGATAGGAATCCAGGTTGTGACCTTCCTGATACAATTTACTGATAACCAATCATCACAAACCTCAAATCCTTTGCCATTTACCCTTTCCCTGTTCTATGTTTATTCCAAATTTCAATACCTACTGAATATTCATGGACAAAATGGTTATAATGAAACATGGAAGGTGGAACATTGTAGCCATCTTAAAAGTAAAGACAATTTGATCTTTCAAATTCCATTACCAAACAGTGCAAATGATGCTCTTATATCACAATGGTTTAAAACTACAAAATTCTAAAATTTTACTTTTCTCTAGTAAATGCTCTCCTTTTGGGTAGATTCATTCAAAGAGGTTGGGTCTAAAAATAGCCTATGGAGGAATGGGTTAAGAGAGGCTTTAAGTTATGGAGTTAAGTGTTAACCCTTTCCGTCATAATAACACCTTTTCACGCATTTGCAAAATAGAAGACCCAGATCAGATGCAGCCCCTATAGGAGCCCCATCTGATCAAGGTCTGCTCTGTTTGCTTGTGACAAATTATATTCTGATTCTACAGTCTTTGTCAAAGCAAAATTTCCTTTGAAAATGTTTACACTATAAAAATTCTGCTAATAAATAATCCTGTTGTCCATTTTTTCTTACATGAATATAATGAACAGGAAAACTGTTAACGGTTTACTCCATAAATACACCTTTCTACACCTTTGTAAATAGAGTAGACCCAGATCAAACAGTTCCTATAGGAGTCGTCTTTATAATCAGGGTCTGTTCAATAAAATTGCTTACTAAATTACATAGATTTGATTGTACAGTTTCTGCTATGGCCAAAAATATGTCCATGTGCTATTGTAACAAATTAATCTAATTAACATCGATCAATGACATCATTATTTGCTACACGAATATTCATGGAAGAAAAGGTTTTAAAAGGAACACATTTTCAAAAATACAGTAAAACCCCTCTAATGCGACCACTTAATGATTAAACATGGGTGTCTTTATAAGCAGGTGGTTGCTTAATGCAGGACAAAAGTAATACAGAAAGCTCCTACAAAGCTCCTGTAGGAGTTTTCTGCATTACTTTTTTCTTGCATTAAGCTACCACCTGCCTCTACCACCCAGAATTATACCTTTTTTAGGACGTGGTTGCATTAGAGGGGTTTTACTGTACATGTAGCCATAATTTATTCCAGCTTTAAAGTTTATATATTAGTATTATTGTGTGAGATCACAGTAGACTGAACTGAATGGGTCTCTCCTTGTGTCAAAAGAGTCAATATTTTGATTACAAATGATACCAATAAATAATACAAATCACTTAAGTACGTTTGATAACCATCTTAACCCCCTCATTGACAAAACCACAATAGTTGGAGGTTTTTCGAAGTATTCTCACCTTCACAGTGTCTGCTTGAGGGCAAGACCGCCTGTACAAACAATGTTTTTTTGTCCTTTTTTCACAGTTAACCCTTTTCCCTCATATAAACGTCTTTCCACGCATCTGCAAACAGAGTAGACCCAGATCAGACAGCTCCTATAGGAGCCATCTGATCAGAGTCTGCTCTGTTTGCCAAAGGACTTTGATAGATCTGTTTCTTTTAAGTTTCTAAAATGGCTACAAAATTGTTCCACCTTCTACATTTCATTATAACTTATTATAGTTTTGTCCATGAATATTCTGTATATATTGAAATTTGGAATAAAAGAAGAACAGGGAAAGGGTTAACCCTTTCCCTGTTCTATGTTTATTCCAGATTTCTATACCTGCTGAATATTCATGGACAAATAATATGGAAGGTGGTACATTGTAGCTATTTTAGAAAGTATAGAAACAGATCTATCAAATTCTATTAGCAAACAGAGCAGACCCTGATCAGACGGCTCCTCTAGGAGCCGTCTGATCCGGGTCTACTCTGTTTGCAAATGCGTGAAAACACGTTTATATGAGGGAAAGGGTTAACCCTTTTCAGCTAATAATTCCACTGCACTCGCTTTAACAAACAGTATAGAATCAAAGTCTACAGTGCTCCCTCTCTTCAACGACATCCTTTGGGATATGAAGATTGTATGTGTTGTTCAGAGGGAGTTGTTATAGGGAGGGAAAATCAAACATAATTAGCTTGTTTGCAGATCCGCAGATCAGGTGTACTTCGAGAACTAAAACCGTTATGCCTCAATCAAACCCTATGTTGTCACCACTCTTTAGAATCGTCACAAAGTGACGATTCTAAAGAGTGGTCACAACATAGGGTTTGATAGAGGCATAAAGAAAATACGATGGGAAAAAGTTGTTTCTGGAGCCTTGTTGTTTCGGAAACAGTGACATGCGTTGTTGTAAGGAGAGAATCGTTATTGAGAGGGCCGTTGTAGGGAGGGAGCACTGTAGTTCACAAGCTGAGTAATTAACTCAGCATCTCATCAGGATCCAAGCATTTTTGACACTTCTTCATTAGTTTTCCAAAAGCTGAAAGAAACATCGCTGAAACTCAAAAGTTTGAGGTAAAAGCTGATACATGTATCCAGCATAAGGAATTAGCTCTTTCATTGCAAACAGTGTAGATCAAGATCAAAAAGGTCTCCTAGAGGAGTCCTTTGATCTGGATCTTCATTGTTTGTCATTCAAAATCCTCTCATAAATTATACCGTTTCATACCAAATGGACGCTGTCGTTAAACAATGCTGGACCATAATCCACTTTGAAAATAGAGCATTGAAAGGGTTTAAGCCAATAATTAGAAAATTCTTGTGAATTTGCTTTCAGACAGTTTAGAAGACAGCTGAATAATAGTGTGACCTAGAGTCAAGGCCATCTGCTTCAAAACCCTTTACTTCATAAATGAACGTTTCTACGCATTTGCAAACAGAGAAGACTCCTAAAGGAGCCGTCTGATCAGAGTCTGCTCTCTTTGCTAATGAAATTCAACAGATCTGTTTCTTTAGTTCCTAAATTTATAATATGCCTACAATGTTCCACCTTCGATATTTCATTATAATTATTTTTGTCCAAAAATATTCAGTATGTACTGAAATTTGTAAATATAGAACGACAACAGAGCACCAGATAATTAATATGCGTAAATTAAAATATTTTCAAGTATAACTTCTTTATTTCTCCACCAAACCCTATCTTGTGACCACTCTTTAGAATCGTCTCAAAGAAACGATTCTAAAGAGTGGTCACATTATAGGGTTTGGTGGGGAAATGACGATTTTAGTATTTGAGTATGTGCCGTTATCTGTAGCTCTGGGGAAAGGGTAAAAATCCTTATTTCTAATGTTAATAATACAGAAAGACGTTTACTACATTTTGAAGAATCAGTCAAGTGGTAAGATAACCCATTCCTTCACTATATCAATGCTTTTTCACGCCTCTGTAAAAGTAATTTTTTGAAAGCATTGTGATATATAGAGCATTATACTGAACTCCATTTTTTTTAGCAAATGCTCTATTTATCACAATGGCTTCAAATTAAAGCTACAGAATTCTTAACTTTTCCTTTTCTCTGGTAATTTACATGCTCCTTTTCAATTAAGTTTTATTCAAAGAGGATGGGAAGATCTAAGCTAAGCTATGAGGTTATGGGTTTAACTCTAGATCTTTGCACGCTAAGTAATTTTTCGTCTGCAACAATTGTCTTCTGCTTCATTTCTTAAAATAAACTTTCTCTCATTTCTTTGCAAAAAAAAAATATGGCCAAGATGACAAACAGCTTGGATCCTAATGAGACGCCGCATTATGCGGCGTCTCATCTGGATCCAAACTGATTGCATGGGTAATCACAGGTTCGCCACAAGAGTGCAAAGAGTTAAGTTTAAAGAACCAGTCCAGAAGTAAGATAAAGGTATGATATGTCAAAATGGATGGGTGACGTCACCACAGCCTAATTCTGTTCTTGTTTTATCTGATGTGGTGTCTTTTTTGTGCCATTATTCTTCTGCACTCTGATCAATTTTTGTCTGTAAATACTGTCGTCTGCTTCAATTCTAAAAGTACAATTGTCTTCCCGATGATTTCTGTGTGACAAACAGTCTGGATCCTGATGAGATGCCTCTAGCTAGCTTTCCAAAAGTATCATCTGCCAAAATAATTATGTCTCCCTAAATCCTAAATAATTATGTCTCCCTTCCTAAATAATTATGTCTCCCTTCCTATTAGCTATAATTAACCCATTCCCTCATATTGACAACTTTTGACGACTCTGTAAAAGTCATTTTGTGAAACCATTGTGATAAATAGGAGCAAATGCTCTATCTATCACAATGGTTTCAAACTACAAACTTCTAAAATTTTCCTTTTCTCTAGTTAATGCTCCTTATCGGTAGATTTATTTAAAGAGGTTGTATCTTAAAATAGCCTATGAGGTAATGGGTTAATCCTTTTCTCCGTGTATGTATTTTATAATGTACGAAATAAAAAATGTGTTAGTTGTTAACCCTTTCCCTGTTCTGTGTTTATTCCAAATTTCATTACCTACTGAATATTCATGAACAAAATAGTTATAATGAAATATGGAAGGTGGAATATTGTAGACATTTTAGAAAGTAAAGAAACAGATCTATCAAATTTTATTAGCAAACAGAGCAGACCCTGATCAGACGGCTCCTCTTAAGGAGCCGTCTGATCTGGGACTACTCTGTTTGCAAATGCATGAAAACACGTTTATATGAGGGAAAGGGTTAATTTACTCCATGTACGAAGTAATGACATCATCCATGTTAATTAGGTTAACTGCCGTAATAGCAAATAAACACAGGAATTTTGGCCATGGCAGAAACTGTAGAATCGTATCTATATTATATAATAAGCAAACACTTTCGCTGCCAATGCCGCATTTGTGATTACCAGTATGCAAACAGTAGGATCCAGATGGGATGCCAAGAAAGACCCGGCTTCTGATCAGGATCCAAACTGTTTGTTTGTGCGACTATTTTATAAATAAGAAACTGAAGCAAAATAAAAAATGAGAATTTTAGCAGACGACTAAGTTTGCAGACGACAAATTCGGCAGCGAAGGATTTAAAGGAAATAAAATTGGGCTTTTTATGCAAAAGTATAACAATTGGTACGGCCTTCTCACACCCTCCTATTGTTAAGGCGAAATAAAATCGTTCTCAAATGAGGAAAGCGGTTGATCTCTCCAAATAAATGTGACAAACAAATATTGACATGGGTTCAGACACAATTTGTCACACAAAACGACGCTTTAAGCAATATCAGACAATTGATTATATCCTTTACGTACCCGTAATTCTGTGTTTTCTCTGTGTGACTATTTGAGGAAAAATGGGTTATTGTACAGTAAAGCCAGTCTACAATAGACAATCATTAAAGCCGTCTTACTCGCTAAGTCTAAAAGAGTACATTTGGTATCCTTAGGACCCTTTATGAATTACAAATGTAACCCATTCCCTCATACTGACGCCTTTTGACGCTTCTGTAAAAGTCACTTTGTGAAACCATTGGAGCAAATGATCAATTTATCATAATGGTTTCAAAACTACACAATTCTGAAAAAATCCTTTTCTCTAGTAAATGCTCCTTTTGGGTAGATATAGTGAAACTCAGA